>NEWO01001635.1:52146-74775 GCA_003013225.1 Phalaenopsis aphrodite
GGAGAAGTGTTGCTAATTACTTAGGGAGATCACTTCAAATTGCTCTCAAAGCTTCCCCATACCTTCCTAACCTCATCCTAATCAAATTTCAGCCATCTTCCCCACTGCCTAACCCTAATTTCAAGCATGAAATCTCAGGCCTTTTCTATCACTCCACCAAACTCCACAAATCTAATAAAAGTCATTCCAAAAACTTCCCCAGAACAAACCAGAAAGTTCCCCATTAAAACCCCATCTATCCCGAGCACTCTAACCCACTGTTAGACCAAGCCCAAATCACCCATTGATCGAACTCTTTCCTAGGCTCAACCTTAGCTTGAATTGGTTCTTGGAGGAGCTTTGCAAGGTCACAACAAACGTCTACAACCAACCCAATCGAGGCCTCACCTCTTGGGCAATGATATAGCCCACTAACCCTAAAAATGCTCTCGGTTTCACCAATTATGAAGTTAACTTGCTTTTTATATGTATTTAATAATATGGATGTGTTTGTCTCAAGTAGATAAAGCTATAGAGACAAACCGTGAGTGATTTGGTTGAGTATTCAGGAAGATTGAAGCATTTTAGTGTGGATGATTCTCGGGTTAAGGCACTTAGGGAAGATGAACAGATGTCGTTCATTTGCGCGTGTACCCATCGGGCGACAGAGGAGTCGAATGAGGAGACAGAATAAAAAAGCACAGACCAAGTGAGCGTTGACGCGGAAGATGGCGTCAAATGGGAGTACGTCGCGTAGTCTTTCGGAGCTACCATGGAGGGACGTGGTGCCGACGTGGATAAATAGAAAAATAATCTATTTTTTATTTAAATTAATTTAGAAATTTAGAAAATTCATAACTTAGTGTAGAAAAATCAGAAAAATATAATAAAATAACTCTGTGCTAAGTGAACAAAGGAGAATCATGTAATAAAAATTATTTGACCTATATTTATTTTTATATTAATTAAATACCTTAAATTTTGTTTAAATCATAGGAAAATAAATATTAATCACCATGAGGTAAAATTTTGAGGGTTTACTCTCGCTGTGTCTAGGAGTATTCACTGATTTTTCTAAAGTTAGAAAACACTTCTAGCATGACAAAACCTAATTTCGAAAGTTAAGTAATATATTTGCTTAAAATAATTATGTAAATTAAAATAAAGGTCAGAAAATTATGAAATTTTCTTTGGTACGTTCACTGCGGTTAGAGGAACATAAGAAAAATAAAATCTATGTTTAAATGCTTTTGTAATATAATTTCTTATTTTAAGTCTTTAAAACCTATAAAAATTAAAATAAATAAATAAAACTTTAAAAAATCATAAAATTTTACCTTTGTTGAAGAAATTGAACATATTAACCCTCTGTAAAATTTTGAAACCTTTTTTAATTAATTTAACCACTAAGGTACATTTTTCAAGGAAAATGAAATTTTGGTATTAAAATAATTCTAATAATTAAAATATAACTCAAAAAATTTTGAAAAGTGGTTTTGGGAGTTCAATGTGACCATGGGCACCAAAGAAAAATAAAATTGACATTAAATTTTATTTCTGCAATTTATTAAACTTTTAGTGTATTACGCGTGCTTCATTGAGATATTTTACAAAAAGCCCAAAACAACAATTTTTCAAAATTAAGATAAACTTTTTCAAATTAAACTCAAACAATATTTCCAAAAACAACAAAAAAATATAATACGTCCTTCTAAATTTACGGGAGTCCTTCGGATGAGGTAACTCATGGTTGCTAACGAGATCTCCACAGTTTAAATGAGTTTAACAGCTTGTTTAGATTAAGTAATATAAAAAATAGTGGTACCGGAACGAGGAAACCATGGGATCCTAACCGATGTCGCTCTAATCAACTTGAACCCTCCCCTCCCTTCATAATACTCGAACAATAATAAAACTTGACATGAAAACTGTAAAACCTTAAACCTCGAAGACCCAAAGTTGTCGCTTCAAGGAGGAGCTTGGAGCTAACACTGTGGGCAACATGACGAGGATGAACAGAAAAATAAATTTGGGAGAGTAACCGGATCTACAACAACACACCTTTCCTTATAATTAAATAACAAGCCATAGGGCTTTGAGGTAGCCTGTCTGCTACGACATAAATCCTCAACTCATCTTTAGGCTTTTTGCATAACTATGTCATGCAATCTAAACCCTAACTCATTTTATGCTCCGATGTTGTCGTTTGTTATGATGTAACCCCTCTTATCTTTCAGATTATTTGTATGATTGTATCATACAAATGTAAGAGCTAAAATAGTAAAAATGCCAGGATGAAACATCAAGTAATATCATTCCTAAATTGAAGTCATACAATAGGATAGCTTGGAAAGTCACCGGGGTTTCCCTCGGATCAGCGACATCTCCTATCTTTCATTCTTTTTTATTCCTGAAAATAATTGTTCTCATTTGATCTAATCCCTTTAAATTTCTAATGTTCAGTCTTGAAAAGCGTAAACATTAGAATTCTTGAGAGGAAAATCACTAGTGTGAATCAATAGTATTCTTAAGCGACCTCAGTCACTTGAGATATAATTATTTATAGGGGTTTGTCTCTATAGGGAACTTTGGAACTCAACTTAATATAAAACCTATCTAATCTTCCGTATTAGATAGGGGAACTTCTCGGCTTATATTAAAAAATGGTTTCACAGATCAAACGTATGTCATAAAATTCTTAGTTTAATTAATTGAGCCTCACAATTCAAATGACATGTCTACCCTTCTGGATATATGCGTTGTTTGGTGATGATGCTTGTTTAGTCCAAACTATTGAATATATGGGACCTCATTTTTCCCACTTTTCTAAAATTAGTTAAGAACTTTACTTCCAAAACTACACACACCACACACACACACACACACACATATATATCTTATTATCACTTACTAAATTTATTAACGGTCGATAAGTGCCATCTTTGAGAGGCATCTACAGTCCATCTTAGGCATTATCACTTATGTACCATATCTAAAGCTCAGGTTCCTTATCTCAAACAAGGATCAATGTCATACACAAACATCAATAGATAACACAATCATGCTACCTCTAGAAAGCCCAACCATGCTCATTAGTGACACTTAACATCAAAGATTTTGATCTCTGAAAAGAGGACGTACCTCAGCTAGCTTCCGCCACAGAGAGTTGTCGCACATTCCACTCTCAAGTGATCATCTCTCACAAACGATGCATCTCAGTTCCCTTCTCTTTTATGGTCAGAAATTGGTATACGTAGATCTCCTCTAGAAGAACAATAGCATCTTCTCTTTAATCCAAGTTGATATGCATGGAGTTTACCCATATATAATCACATACTCTTTAAATTTAGATCTTATCTTCAAGAAAGTCTTCTACAAGAAACACTTCCCCTCAGGCAGCCTACTAGCCATCGAACAAGAAGATAGCATGCTTTTAAATTTTGTGTTCATACGAGATGTACACCACCCTTTATTGCTAGCAAATTTCATTACGATTACAAAATCTAGTGAGGCTGAAAAGATCTGTGTTGATAACACCGTCCTCAATAAGGCATGCCCAAAATATAACTTCCCCTCATGTGCATAAATCAACTTGTTGGCACCACATCAGGACACCAAATGCTTGGTTTCTTATATGCCCACTTGAGGTACAATCAGGTAAAGAAAAAATTGAGAGAGGAGAAGGCCACCTCCTTCCAAATATACAAGGGTTCTTACTACTATAAGGTCATGTCATTTGGGTTGAAGAACACTTGCACAACTTACCAATGTGTCATGAATAAATTTTTTCAAAGGCCTCCTTGGGCGGATAATGGTGGTGTACATCTATGACATGCTCATTCCACCATGCCTCCCATTTTGAAGAATGCTTCCAACTTCATTGGCGCTACAACATATGCCTTAACCCAGCTAAATGATCCTTCGGATTCATGTCAAAAATATTTCTTGGGTTCATGCTCCCTCATTGTAGATCAAGGTGAATCCAAAGAAGATAAAGACACTAAGTAATATGGTTCCTCTGAGAAACATCAAGAATGTCAAGCACTTGAACGGTCGCATATCCAACAGATTCTTGGGTCATTATTGGGATACGTAAGTACTAGTCTTCAATATGCTAAGAGGTGCTCAAAACATTGGTTTCTAGTGGAAGATGAATGTCATGCCACATTTGAGCAACATAAGACAGATTGGCCTCATTTTTCTGCCTTTCGAAGCCTATTCAAGGTGAGATGTTTTATCTACATGGTTGTTAGGGAGGCTACCTTGGGCATGAGATAAAATGGTAAAAAAGTAATTTCAAAACTATCATAACGTTTGGAATATTAAATCATTTTTTTGAGGTTACAAATAGTCTTATCACCCAACTGATCTTAACTTAATTCTTAGGAAATTGATACAATAATAGATAGTTAATGATAAGAGTTCCATGATTAGAATCATAGAGGACCTTAATTAACATGAATGTTCTTCTGAGGCTATAAAAAAGGTTAAACCAGTCTATAATAAAGGTTAAAAGTGACCATTGTCCTTGGTGGTAATAGTAGAAATAGGCTTTGATAGCAATAATATAATAAATGATGGGCATCCATTTCGGATGTGATTATTATTATCGGAGTTGGTGTCAACAATGAATGGTGATTATATTAGCACATATGGGCATCAACATTAGGGTCAATGTTAGGCATCAATAATAGTGGTGATAACATGTGTCAGTATTGGTGGCAACAAAGGTATTGGTGTTTTCATCAATAAAGGACATCAGTGTATGTTGTGATTAGGAGCATTAGGATTGACATTAATGATAGGGGTCAACATTGTTGGTAATAGTGGGTAGCTATGCAAGCTAAAAACCGTTTTTGTGAAGATGGATGCTAACCTTGGTGCATAATATGGCTTTTAATTTTGGTGGCAATAGAATGTATTAGACTTGTTCACATGCATTAATGTTAGTACAAGGACGGGTGTTTTGACTTGTTTGTGATAACGCGTATCTATATTAGGAGATATAACTCTAAATTCTCTACTCTAAAATAGTTTTAATTGAATCATCCCCGTCTTGATAAAGGTGTCATAGTATGATCTATTTATAAATTTCTTCAGAAAAGTTTGTTCATTGTAAGTAGAAATTAAAGCAAACCATCAAACAAATCATGTTAAGCTTCTTTAAGCAAACTTATTTTTGGTCATGTTAATTTATTAATGATATAAGAATTCAACAATCTCAAATATCTCATATTCTGTTTTTTCATACTATTCATTTAAATTAATCATTTGCTTAAAATGGAACTCAGATAATCTTAAAATTTGATAATTTTTTTACTCAAATTCTTCTGTGCCTTGAGATTTAAGACTAGTACTGTCAAATATTTTCTGGAATGGATTGATCATTGAGATCGAGCAAGGAGAATGGTATGCTTAAATTGCCCCAATAAATTGCCCCTAAAACCGCCTAATCAAGATGAATATAATTTCAACCAACAGAAACTAGATTCACTAAATGAAAAGATAATAGCTGCCTAGAGAGTGCATAAGTACTATTTCTAGCAGCTGGCATACATGGGAAGTGGAAACTACAGCAAACATAATCGAAGTACTCGACGACAATCAAACGGTAATCCTGATATCGTCTTGCATTAACCTAATTCACCCGATATCCCTTATTGAAAGGCTGCGTCTTGATCAACGGATTTCTCTCGAAGAAGTTAAATGGACGAAGCTCAAACCCGCAGGTCAAAATCGGCAACAATGGAAAATCCTCTTGGCTTGGAATGTGATGTATGCCTACTGTATACCATAATACGATATCTGTGTTTTTGATGGATCGATTCCTGCATTAAAAGTTCGGAGATAAATAAGAATCTGGAATTAATCATCCAACGATGAATAGTTAGTCATAAAAAGAGCTAAATTACATACTTGTTTCCACGTCAATAACTCAAGTTAAAGTTATTTTCAATAGATATTACTAAATAAATTTACCTCATGCTCCAAGCTGCCAAGTTATCATCCCCACTGCTCTGGTCTGTATAGAGCCCGGCAACCCACTTATCCTTCTTGTTGTATGGCGTCACCCACAATTGCTTCTTGGTGTAACCTGCTCTAATTTGTGGGTAGTCATCATCAATCAAAAGAGAGGTAGCTGCCGCACTACTGCTGATGAGGCGATAGCCAACCATGTTGCCGAGCTTAGTCTTCACATCTTGGTTCACAACAAACAACTCTGCTGGCGGCTCTGTGTTGAAGTTCACGCGACCATCGGCCTCAGTGGCCGCCGTCTCTTTGACGACAGTCCAGTAGCTCTTCCTCGGCGTATCTCCACCATTCACCGTCACTGTTTTGAGGTTGGCCTTCACAAAGGAGTTAGCCGTGCCGGCGACGTCGAGGTCAAGATGATAGCTAATGTAGTGGTCATGGTAGACACCGATAGTATTGGGTGCCACCAACTCTCCATGCTGCTCACCTCTTATTTGATTCACATTAGTGTAATTTGTGCCTCGGACTTCCATCGTTCCTGTGAACCCTACCTGGACAATGAGAGCAAGTTGTTTGTTTGTCATTGATATATTAAGAATGTTCGAATTTGATATTTTTGTGTTAGCCTGTTTACCCAAACTTTGATGGCGCCGCATGTCTTGAATTCCCAGTCTAAGACATAGTCATAATTCCCAGACGTCGCCACCGACCTTACCACCAAGCTTACCTCCTCTCTGGCTTCGGTGACCTGCAAGCCGATGGCTATTTTAAAACTAACGACTCATTTTCAACTTCAAGTCATCTAATTTACTCTAAACATTTCAAATTAGTTAAATATTGTTATTTATAAAATATTCAAAATTTCAAGTAAATAACGATGAACGTTGGTTAAAAAGTAATTATGTGTTTTATATAAACAACATTGTAGGAGGGATGCCAAACATAAAAATTGAAGAAAGGCGTGTCATAGTATCAAAAAGCTAAATTGCATATTTTAAATTTTATTTTAAATGTTGGATCCTGACTTATCCATGGACTCGCCTTACCAAGAAAAGTGAGAGCTGCAATATAAGTGAGAAGGGAGAAAATGAGAGCAAATTAATACTTTTAATTTCTCTCTCTGGAAGAAGTTCCTTACACTACTCTTCTTAACTAGGGTGCGAGTCAAAAGGTGTGAGATATTTTTCCAAATAATTTATTTGTAGAATTTTAAACAACCCAAAACTATTTTGTTGTCAATTTCACAATTATTAGCTCTTAGGTGATGACCACAAGAAGGTTGAGTGCTTCCCAACAAAATAGTTCGTTTCAATCAGCCACTTCAATCACGATCCCTGTGTTGCCCCAAAAGCATTCGAGCGTTGGAGGGATGCAATGAATAGACAGTTGCTCCTTTGAGATGAACATTTTGAGTTTTCCAACTACTGCTAATGAGGTTGAACTTGCATGACAATTGACTAAGCTAAAACACGAAATGACTGAATTGATGGGTGCCATTGATGATCTGAACAAACAGATGACTGAGTTGACTAAAAAAATTCTCATGCTTCAAATACACAAGGAATCTACCCACTTAGCCATGAATATGTGTTAAACTGAATTAATTAAATTGGTTATGTTCTTGTGAATATTATTAGGTTGAATCCATTTTTTTAATTCTTTTTTTCAATTATGTGTGGAATTAGGTGTTCGCCTATAAAAAGATTTTCACAAAAGAAAGGAATACTTTCTTGCTTCCTTCATTTGATTGTTGGTTTAATGAGTTTAAATATTTTTTTTATTTTTTTGGTATGATTTTCAAAATTAAGAAGTGTACCTTCACATTTTATCCTTATCATGATCATGGTCTCGCCTATGAAATGACATATGTCGTAGTTTTTGGAACTCATTTATTCAATGTAAAAGGAACCTTTGTCTCCATTTTCTCTCCAATTTTTTGTATTTGTCTACCATGTCTGCTACGATTTGCACTAGTCACAAAAGATTCATGGAGGCAGAATTGTCAAGAAAATCAAAAAAATCAAACGAGGAGATGGATATGGAACAATAAGAGTTCATGTTCAATTCATCCATTTGACTATAATAAGTAAGAAAAAGTAGTCCTAAGCAAAACCTATGAATGAACTACAATTTCAACATGATTAGTTTCGACTTAGGTTGAGGCTTCCTATTTGTGTCAAGTTAATCAACATCTTTAGCCACAATGACATCATTCTAGCTTACATGATGCCAAATTACTTAGTCCGTATTTCCATAATGAATTTATTTATGAAAAAAATAATGATCCCCTGATTGATAGGTCTGCTTCATAGCCTCCTTACTATTAAGAAGTACATTGGTGGTTTTATTCAATTCTCTGAAATAGGGGTCAAGCTATATATTCTAAGAATGGAAAAGGAAGTTCTCTTATGCATTCTCCATGAAAGGGTGTTAATTAGAACTAGCTTTAGCCACATTTTCCTGGTAAGAGTAAAAAATAGATGACTTTAGAGGAGGTAGCGAGATCCGCACTATTGAAGGATCCTATTTCTGACATTAATAGCTTCTTAGATTATCTCTTCAAAGGTAAGATTCTAGATTGTATGTACTTTTCCTATATAATATCAAACTTTAACTTGGTAATGATGGATGAATTATGCATAAAAAATTTAGTAGTTTCCTATAGTCTTCTTTTACTGCTTATTTTTTTGGTGGACCTAAGGATGATGACAATATCTTGCTTTCAAGAGAGAGCGAATAAGATGTTGTAGATGTCAGGGTAAATCATGATCAGATACAACTAGCTCATTTATTTTATATGATCTCCCCCCCCCCCCCCCCCCCAATTATGCTATTTATTTGATGATTTTATTAGAGATGGAAGTTGCACACTTCATATCTTAAGTATATCTAAATATTTGGTTTATACATCTTCTATTGAGTGACTCTTTAGAAGGCAGGAATTGATGAACTCACAACTATTCTGAGGAAACATTCTTCTTATGCAACTATGAAGAGATCACTGGTCCAATAACATTTGAAGAAGCTACAACAGACAATTAGGGAATGATTTGGTTCATTTGTAAGATGTTGAATCCTCAGTGTTCAAGGAGGTATCCAAGAAGTTTAGACCTCTTTGGGGAAGTCGTATTATTGACTATAGATGAGACTGCTAGGCAAAAAGAATAATCAATAAAGTGGTCATCAAATTGAAGATGTGGAACCTCCCTCGTAGGAAAAAATGTAAGATTGTTACTAAAGATCCTGAATGAAAAGGTGAGCCGACCTCCAAAAAGGCTTAGGCTAGTCATACTACTAAGAAAACTTCAACGAGAAGAATCACTATAAAAATAAAAAGAATGAGATATCTTGAATTTAGATAAAGATAGTTGATAAGCTCAAGTTGATCTCTCCATGAACTGGTTTGAATAATAAGAAGTTTGCTCCCTTCAGCCTACTCTCTCAAACCAGCCATTAGTTGAACTTTACTGGAGAGGATAATTCAAGCGATAACAACAACATTATGTCATTCACCACTATGAACTCATGCAATGGCATGACAGTTTTCTTACACACTGATAAGGTCCATAGGAATAATAGTGAGGGATCTTACTAGGAAAAGAGAGAATATCTGGCTTAGAGATAAAACTAGATGAGATGAAGAAAAATGTTGAGGCAAATAAAACTCTCATCAACGATCAGCACGTGGTCTTGAGCGAGTGTTATGAATCAATAACATGATGAAAATCAACATATATTATAGTGATCAATCAAGTGAAGGCTCATGGACACCGAGCTAATTTTTTTTAAGGGAAAATATAGGTCCATGAAAGGATGGCTATCATTCACACCTTTGAAGAACTTATGAGTGCATTATCAAAAATCATTATTCATAAGATCTTTTAGAATAAATTTGTTGAATGAAAAAAATACTGCTCTAATATAATTATGAAATAAGTTCCCTCTATAGAATAGTCTAGCATGGGTAAGTTCTAAGGATTTATGGAAGAGTTGTGCTTTGCAAGTGATAGTAAGAATAATAGTGAGAATGAGAGTAACTTGATCAACACATAGTTTTAGTTGTCTAGGCAAAACTTAATGTGATTTAATTTTAATCTATAAAAAATAAAGGTATTTCTTCTAGTCATACTCCTCAATTATCTTTTTTTTTATGGTGCGAACTTGTAGAAATTGGCTTCTAATGAAGTATTATTAGGTGAATTTATAAGATTGGTTGTAAGGATTTATACAAAAGAAAATAATTAGAACCTTTTCCAACGTACCGTTGTAATCTCATGTGATCAATTAATAAAAAGCCCATAAGAAAAGCTTTTCTCCTTGGAAGATCAATGTATATAGATTGTAATCTAGATGGTTTGGGTTGTAAATGTTTGAAATTATATTGCATGCTTTTGTAATGACAAATTATCACACTTAAAATATGCAAGAAGAATCTTTCATAATTGAATAGTGTTCATGGTTTGGATAGATATCAACTATAACATAAAGAAACAAATGACTAATAATAAATAACTCAAACTCAAGTATTAAACTACACATGATATTTCCTTTGGTTAAGCTGTCCCCTTTATTAAATTGTCTTATGCCAGACATAAATTTTCATAAATGATCAAAGTAGTGACCATGACTATGTCAATGTAAGGGTTCCCTTTGAGGGGGAAGATTTTCATCATTGAAGATAATAGATGGTTGACTTACAGGCCGACGGTGAGTTTAATGCCATGTACACTTCTATAAACCAAACCACATGAGGCTTGATTAGCGAGAAGCATCAAATTTGTATATGCTAAAAATGGAAAGAACCACACCCACTATGTAGATCGTTTGAGATTAAACTAGCTATTTGTCACATTTTTGTAGTCGTTTTTATTGTCTCTAAGTAAGCACCCATAGTGTGATGAACTCCTTTAACTTCAATACTGATCAATTTTCAATCGAATTTTGAAAATGTCTACATTCTTCATCATCATGACCATAGTCACGAGGGCATATACAACATATTTGGAGGCCACATAGATGATCTCCAACCTTCATCAACAATATTAATTTTTGGAAGTATTCCTTACTCGAGATAGTCTCCATAATCTAGGCTATTGAGACTCACGATGTAGTCGTTATAGGTAACAGGTGGATAGGTGGTGATGACCTTCTTTCCATTTAATGATTGACTCACCTCTCATACTAAATTAGCCCTTCTAATCAATGAATTTGGTACAACAACAACAACAGAGCCTTAATCCCACTACGTGGGGTCGGCAACATGAATCCTTTTTCTCCATTGCGTCCTATTTAGTGTCATATTTTCATTTAGTTCTAATAAATTAAGATCATTTTTAATACAATAAGCCCAAGTCTTCCTAGGTATACCTCTACCTTTCCTAACACAAGTAGAATCTAAAACATCTACTCTCCTAATCAGATCATCAAATAGTCAACGTTTAATATGACCAAACCATCCAAGACGACTTTCTCTAATTTTTTCCGTCACAGAAGCTACACCAACCCTATCACGAATATATTCATTTCACATTGTCTCTAAGTGTAAAGCCACTCATCCACCTAATCATTCTCATCTCTGCAACACTTAACTTATTATTATGCTTCTCTTTTAAAGGACAACATTCAGCGCCATAAAGAATTGCAGGTCTCACCACCGTCTTATAAAATTTTCCTTTCAATCTAAGCGGTACTTTTCTATCACACAAAAGGCCTAAAGCATTCCTCCACTTCAACCAACCAACTTGAACTCTACTATTAACATCCCCATCTATATCACCATCGCTTTGAACAACGGACCCAAGATATATAAATCGTTCACACCTTTTAATAATTTGATAACCCAAAGTTACACTTCTGTCACTAGAGCTATTACTACTAAAATTACATTTCATGTATTCAGTTTTAGTTCTACTTAAATGAAGGCCTTTAGACTCCAATGTAGGCCTCCATAATTCAAGTTTTTCCTGAGTTTTTTCTCTCGTTTTATCCACGAAAAGGATATCATCAGCAAAAAGCATACACCAAGGTACATCCTCCTATAAATGTCTAGTAAGACCATCCATAAATAAAGCAAAAAGATATGAGCTTAAAGTCGATCCCTGATGTAATCCAACGGATATAGGAAAATATTTGGTCAATCCTCCTTCAATTCGAACACAAATAACAGCTCTAGCATACATATCTTTAATGACTTGAATATAAGTCATATCAACACCTTTCTTCTCAAGAACTTTCCAAAGGATCTCTTGGAACCTTATCGTAAGCTTTCTCTAAATCAATAAAAAATAAATGTAGATTCTCCTTATTGTCCCTGAACTTCTCTATCAAACCTCTCAATAAATGTATAGCTTCCATGGTAGACCTGCCCGGCGTAAATCCAAATTGATTATGAGAAATCTTTATGATGTGTTTTAACCTATGTTCAAATACCCTCACCCATAACTTTAAAGTATGACACATCAACTTAATTCCTCTATAATTTGCACACTCTTGTGCATCCCCTTTATTCTTAAAAATGGGGAGCAAAATATTCTTCCTCCACTCCTCAGGCATCTTTTTAGTATTTAAAATAATATTAACGAGTTTAGTAAGCCAAGACTCCCAAATATTTCCATACTTCAATTGGGATATCATCAGGTCCTACAGGCTTCTCACCCTTGGTTTTCTTTAAAGCCTCATCAACTTCTTTTTTACTAATGTGAGGTAAAAATGAAATGTTTTATTATTATTCACGATATTAAGATCACTATGGTCGATCTAATTTCAGAAGTTTATCAAAATAACTCACCCACCTATGTTGAATATCTTTTTCTAAGAAAAGTACTTTTTGATTTTCATATTTGATACACTTTACTTGAGTTAAATTTTTACTTTTATTTTCTCTTGGTTTGGCTAATTTATACATATATTTTTTACCCTCCTTAGTATCTAATCTATTATAAAGATCATTAAAAACAGAATTTTTAGCGTCACATATTGCTCTTTTAGACTCACTGCGGGTCGTTTGATATTTTTCCCAATTTTCTAAGTTTTTACATTTAAACTAATTTTTATAACATAACTTCTTATATTTTATCTTTTCTTACACATTATTATTCCGTCCTACAGACTTTTCACCCTTGGTTTTCTTTAAAGCCTCATCAACTTTATTTTTACTAATGTGACGGTAAAAATGAAATGTTTTATTATTATTCACGATATTAAGATCACTAAGGTCGATCTGATTTCAGAAACTTCATTAAAAAGTTTATCAAAGTAACTCACCCACCTATGTTGAACATCTTTTTTTAAGAAAATTACTTTTTGATTTTCATACTTAATACACTTTACTTGAGTTAAATCTTTACTTTTTTTTCTCTTTGTTTAGCTAATTTATACATATATTTTTTACTCTCCTTAGTATCTAATATATTATAAAGATCATTAAAAGCAAAATTTTTAGCGTCACAGATTGTTCTTTTAGACTCACTGCGGGTCGTTTGATATTTTTCTCAATTTTCTAAGCTTTTACATTTAAACCAATTTTTATAACATAACTTCTTATATTTTATTTTTTCTTACACATTATTATTCTATCACCAACAATTTTTATTTATAATTTTTTTTTCTTTTGATTCTTCAAAAACATCTTTTGCTACTTGTTTAATAGTGTTTGTTACTTTATCCCACATAATGTTTGTTTCTTCATGAATATCTTAAATTTTAAAATCTTGAATTTTACTCATAAAAATAATTTTATGTCTTTTAAGTTTTTTCATCTAATACTACGATGATGAGTTCTAGTATTATTTATTTTACAACTCTTAAGCTTAAAATATGCATATTCCCTAAAGGGATGCAATCAAAGTTTCTTGAGTTCTAGTTTCGTCGTAAGCCCCATAGAGTGACTTGATTCTCTTTGATTGATTTGACCAAATATACTCTTTGATGGATTTAGCACCTCGCACTAAAGACATTGGGAAGTGATTTGTACTCCTTAGCAAAAAAAAATAGATGTTGGTCAACTCTAACTGCTCAAAGAAGGTTTTTGGTTGCATTACAAGTTCAAGTCCTCTAACTGCCAACATTTCTTTATGAAATGAAGGAACAAATCTGTTGAGGGGCTTCATTTATTAGTAAACCTAAGGTGTTGCTAAGGTCGGGAACATGATTTCCCATCTTTGTTTTACCGATTGATAAGATCGATGATATTTAAAAACTAGCTAGGTTGGTTTGTCTGTTGCTTTATGTTCTTGGTGCCACCGTAGAAAATACATTATTTGAAGATGGTGATGGTGCAAATACATTTTGTGCTCTTAACCCAACTCAAGCTTGTTCAATGGTCACTACTAACAATTTTGGTCCCAAATCTCTGGGATTAGCTTTCCAATAAATATTGGTTACATTTCTTTATGCTATTTGTGCAAAGTAACTGATTTATGGATGAGTGCTATTAGGATATTCGTCTGGCTCTGAACTTATTGTGCAACCTTTCGAACCTCTACTGAATTCATGGGCAAGCAAGAGAGAACCTAACAAACTAAAACATCTTAATAGCTAGAGGGAAAGAAAGTGAAAGTAATTCATGAAGTAGTGACAACCAAAATGGGGGCAGCCTAAACCATAAAAATGGAATTGTGGGAGAGCAATACAAGAGTCATGCTGCTAGGCATAGGGAATCTCCTTGCTCTTAGAGAATCACAATAAAACATGCAAACATTTTTGTGTCTTCTTTGTGCTTGAAAACTGTGCCACAAATATGCACTTAAAAATTAAATATGAAGTAATCACTTTTAATGGCTGACTATTGAACTTCTTAAGCTCTTTAAGACTCATGGAAAATTAATGAAACTTCATAGCATCGTTTACCAAAAGTAGAAAGATTATGAATTGAGGGGGGTTATATATACTTATGTAAGATCCCGTCAACAAAAAATTAATCCTTTATAGTGCCTCAACCTTGTAAAATCTCTCTCGAAAAAATATTCTCTCCAATTGATATGGTATGGAATTTTCATTTTACATTCTCTCCCTTTCATAATCTAAGGGAGCTGAATTGAAACTATCTAGATAATGTCTTATTCTCACTCACCTTAACGGAAGAAGAGGTTTCTCTTTCGCATGCCTTAGATGAGTCCTTTCTCTGTTATTATGTTGACTCTGGAGGAGGGAATGCGTGTTCCCTTGGTTCTTAATGTAATGTCTCCCATATTGCACCATCATTTGCACATTCAACCCATTAATTTACTATATTACAAATTATCTACTAAATTCTATATTACTTGTAATTTCTCTATTGCTTGATTATGCTCTTTTTGTTATGTGACTCTTTTTCTTGTTTGTGGCATGATTCATGTTCATCGTATCTTTTAAAATGTTGAATCATGATTTATCCATGGACTCATGGTACTAAAGAAAAGGTTGAAGAAAGAGCGTTGTGAGCAAAAAGAGTGGAATGAAAACGAGGGAAAAGAAATTCTTCACTGATATTTTCTCCCATGGAGAGAAGGCCATAATAATACCATCTCCTCCTTTGATAGGGGGTTGTTCTATAAATTACAAAATAATCAATCATTACACTAGAATCCTAAAAGATATTTGATCTTTCCTCCTTTTTTTTGTCTTCTAGTATTTGTGTTATAATTAATATTATCTATGATAATTAGTAATCAGTCTTTATTCTTCAGGCAATGCTCTTGTTGGCCAATTAAGCTTTAGGATAAATTGATATAGACCAATTCAAACTTCGAGGACTTTGATATTCTCAAATGGATTGATCACCTATGTTGTGTGGTGAATTGTTCCCGTTGGCGGGCGGCTCAACTCTTTCAACTAACTTTGATGCTTGCATGTTGATCAACATGGATAAGCACTAATTGAGATAGTTGAACTGGTCTAACCAATTTATCTAATCAACTGATGAGTAGCCTCACTCCTCAACTTGTTCTCGATCAAACTATATTAGTCTATATAATAAATTACAAATTCCGGTTGTGTTTTGATTTTGAAATTTATGTTATTTTATATAACACTTCATGTTCATAAAATTATAAAAAACTATTGTTAATGAATTAAAAAATCAGTATAGGGAATACCTTATAAGGTTGCCTATAATTTTCCTAATGGCTTTTTAGTCACTTCAATGACACATATTATTTTATTTATTCTAAAACTTTATTTTATAAGTTATTGATGATACTTTACACAAGAATAAAAAATAAGTACATAATTTATATAATCAAATGTTATTATGTATAAGATTAAAAGAAAGTTAATCAATTGAAAATAATTAATAAAAGCATTGTTTGCCCTACTTATTTATTAATTTGAAAATAAAAAGTTAACTTCTCGATTATTCATACCATAAAAAAATTTAATGAAAGTCATTTTATCGATGCATGAAAGTAATTTTTATTTTCTTAGAAAATGCCTCATAAATAAGCTCCATACCACCTTTTCTGGAAGTAACATTTCTGTATGGCGCCAGGATATGTCCCCTGCATAGCGTTCGAAGATGCAAAAGACGTTAGGAATCTGCACCGTAAAGCCATCGCCATTAGCATAATAGCCGTCCATGTACTCGGCATTGGGCGGACAATCAATCATCGGCACGAGGGAAGATGATAATGGCCCGAACCCGTACTCTCCATTGTCGAAGAATGTTTTGAAATACCACTCCTCTGATGGGTCCATATAAGGCACATGCACCTCCGAGACATATCCTTTGTAAAGAACGCTACGATAGTTGTTTCTCTTCCCATTCTCGACAGCCACTGAGGCATCGGATATCACCATACCTGCACGGGCATCAAATCCCACATGGAAGGCCCAGTTTGCCCATCTGTTCCACAAATCCAGTTTAGTTAAAAATATTGTCTAGTTGTCTAATTTAAGAGAAAATATTAAGTGCATATGTGAATGATGCGTGCATTTTTCCTATTTTAATATAATGCACTTGAAATTTGTATTGATAATAAAAAAGTCATTTTTTTTGTTACAAAGTATAAGTTTAGGAGGTCATGCATGGATGCAATAATTATGTATAGTTGATCTAATTTTTAAATAAATATTAACAATGTTTAATTAAATGGCTCAGTTCATGTAATTTAAGATCTGTTTGAGGCAACTTATTTGAAGCGGTGGCGTTTTGAAAACGCACCAGATCTATTTGGGTAAACTTCGTTTCAACAACTTATGCGTTTTCAAAACGCTTAAAATAGTGTTTTTACATTGCACCTATCTAGGTGCAACGACAGCTTTCTGGAAGAGATCTGACTTTTCCAAAAAACAAAATAAAAAAATTGTAATAACCACCACACCTAATTTATCAACAGATTATCAAATTATTCATTAAATTGTAGCTGCACCAAACATACCCTTAGAAATAAAGATTAAAATTGTTTATTAAATTAAGCAGCCAACTTTAGCTGCCAAGTGCCAACCAATGGAATAAACCTTTGGTTGTTTTGCTCTGTTTGAAGAACTAGAGATGGAGCTGGTTTAATGACCTGACTATGTTGCCATTGATTGTAAATCCCTTCCCCTCCGGCTGCGCTACCACCACCGGCTTCCCTCTGGGCCCATACGGTGGCATCTGCCTCGAAGCCCTGAAGTCCGTCCCAGACGCCGCCGGCACCTGAACAACGAAATGGTCCTTGTACTCCACAATTTCAATGGCTTCCAAATCGGCCAACATCGTTATCCCCTCGACAGGCCTCATATAAAGATTAGCCGTTTCCCCAGCCACAAAGCACTGCAGCTTCATCACTCTCCGCCCTTCCTTCTTGCCGTACCACCCAACGGTGAATGTGGTGCAGATGACGTCGCTTAGCTCGACCCCTCTCCTTTTCATAGACTCGACAAAGGGAGTGTAGTTGAAGGGTAACAAAGACACAGCATTCTGCTCCTCCGTATTTAGCAGTGGGTAGCCATTTCCCAACCGCACGTTCTGTGACGCGATACAGTTGTTGGCGATGTCGATGTAGAGCTCATGGGTTTGGCCGCCGGAGCGCAGTATTACGAATGCCTGGCGGGGAAGGATGGGGCGTGCGGCAGGCTTGGACTTCCATGAGAGGAAAGCTGTTTTGTCGGGTTCGTCTAGACCGACGTAGTGGAAGCCCGTGTTAGAATTGATGGAGGAGCCGAGCGGAGAGGATTTGATGATGCTGCGGATGGCGGAGATTTCAGAGGGCGTGAGGGGGTCAAGCGGGTGTGGATGGCCAATTGATAGGCAGAGCAAGCGGAGGAGGGCAAGGAGATGGAGGACTCGGATAGATATCGGACTCATGGCAACAAGACCTATTGCTCTTCTTGCTACAATTTTGAGTGCGCCGAGGCGTCCGGTTGTTTAAAAGCACTACGGGTTGCAAGGTAGTGTGTGATTTGAATGCATTTGAAGTATTTTATACAAATATTCTGTACATATTTGATTCACGTAAATTAAATATAAGATTTTATAATATATATATATATATCTATATATATATATATATATATATATATATATATATATATATATATATATATATATATATATATATATATATATATATATATATATATATATATATATATATATATATATATATATATATATGTTTTATTTGAAGTAAATTGTAAAGAATGTATTTAACTACAGTGATGGAATACTGGCAGTAGACAACCTACTGCTTGGCAATGGAGGAACTTCGTTGCCGCAGCTGGCAGCAATGGCCACAATGGCCGCTGCTGGCGGGGCAATAGAGGTGGCAAACGGAGGCTCCTAGCGGCTGCGAACAATGAGATAAGACCGGTGGTGGTGATAGTGGTGAGGGAGAGCCACCAGCAATTGTTGACAACTTGATAAGACGGTGTCGGAGGCGGTGACGATGGTGGTGACAGATGAGTCGGTAACAACGGTTGACCAACAACAATGGGTTAGTGACGCTCAAAACATTAATATTTACAAAACGCCCATTCATCCATTTTTAAAATTCCCGCTCAAATAATGAGGTTCATGATAAAATTTCAACGGGCATTTTTCATTTTTATTAAATTTATAATAATTTTATTCTGATGCATCTAAATGCATCGATTCCACAATTCAAAAAATTACCTAAATAATTGATTTATAGATTATAATATTTTTTTATGCTCTCAATGTAATTATCTCTAACATTTTATGATGGAATTCAAATTTCATAATAGATTAGGATATTTAGTTCAATTTTTTTTTTAATTTTATATTATATTTGTAATAATCATATTAAACACATAAATTATTTAAAAACCCTCTAAGAAAATTTTAGCTCCAGCCATACAGCCCCATTGTAATTAATGTCATTAACGTGCCCTCTTCATCTGGCGCCCATGGGTCCTGTCCTTTAAAGACACCATGCAATTAATGTCATTATGTGCACTATTCTACTGGTGCTGGAATTCTGAGTGCGCCAATGGCTTATGTCCTTTAAAACACTACGTAATTAATGTCATTATGTGCACTCTTCTTCTGACGGCAATTTCAGAGCGAAACTCAGTGCGTAATTAATGTCATTAACGCCGTGTGGGAATCTCACCGATTAAAGAGGGCTGTTAAGATGACTCGTCCTTCACGAAGAACTCGTATTCCGCTTGTTAGACGAACACGAACAACACGAATAAATATTTATTAGTTCGTGTTCGACTCAATTTGGCCCGAAATACTACCAATCAATTATATATATATATATATCTTTGATGTGTAGTTTTTTTAAAAAAATTAATTGACTGTAAGGCTATAAAGATTTATATTCAATTAAAAATATTAATTGATATGTGCTAGAAAATTTGTGGCGGTAGAGTAATGGATTATCGTCCTAGCGTTGCACGAGAATTTGAGCACACACTCAGATAAAAAAGAATCGAGTTCTGATAACACCAGAAATTTTTACGTGGAAAACCCGTAAAAAGGGAAAAACCACAGGATTAGGCCCAGTTGTAAAAATCCACTATAATTTGACGATTACAAATACCCCTTGTCCCACATGCGGGAAAGGGTTACTAGCTTTCCACGTTACAACGTCGACTGATGACGTGTAGTAAGTGGTGGTTGACAGAGATCAGCGGTGGTTGACGGAGGTCAGCGGTGATCAGAGCCGTTCAACGGTGGTCGGCGGTGGTCGACAGAGGTCGGCGGTCGTGGTCGACGGTCAGTGGTGGTCGACGGCGATTGACGATGGCGAGGATGATCTTGGACTTGAACTTCTTCTCAAAACCTCAATTTCTCTCTTAAGTCTCCCCCCCCCCCCCTCTTTCATGTGAGGGGTGAGACTCTATTTATAGTGTTTTGAGTGCAATTAATGCAGGAATATGAACAATTTTGATCGGACGACCCGGAGAGCTTCCATTGATCAGATGACGTTTGATGAACATTTGAGTGTTTAACGATGTCGGAATTGAGCAATCTTGGGCTTGTTGGATTCGTCTTTTCGAGACGCTCGATTTGTCTATAAACTCGCTAGATTCGACATCCGTTTTACCTTTCAAATGCCTCCAAAAATCCTTTAGTAGATTTGAGTTTGATTTGACTCGGATTGAACTAACTTTTATATCATCAAGTCTGTCTCATCGAGCCGATCAATTTAACTATATTTTTGCTGAAATCGAAGCTTCGGATGACTCTTAATCGAAGTTTGAATGTTTCTTGTTCAAAAAATTGTATTGAAATTCGTGCTGGTTGATGGAAATTTGTTGGTGGTGTATCATTAATGAATAAAATAGAATAAAATTATTAAATTAGATTCAAGTATATTTTAAATCTCATGTTGAAATCTCACCGGTTAAATATGGCTTCTTAAGTTTATAAGTTGTACTTTTTCAATTTGGATTTGTTTAAATTTTTAATATTTGCACTTAACTTGCTTTCAATGAATTAATAAATTAACTAAAAATTCAGGACACTTTTAATATAAATTTTATTAAAAAAATATATTTAACAATTAAAAAAACAAATAATTCAATGATTTTAACTATTAAATAAAACAATAAATAAAATACAAATAAACTTTCTAAGAATAAAATAAAATAAATAAATATTGAGATATTATTTTATTAAAATAAAAAAGTTAAAAATAATTATATTAAATTAATAAACAAATTCACTAATACTAAATAAAGTAATTTTAAAAAATCAATTAGCTTATAATTTATTTATTATTTGTAAAATTGTTATGGATTATATAATTAATAAATAAATATTTTATCTTTGTATAATGATAAAATATTTAATTGAGAAGTATCAATCATTAAATATCATGAAAATAGATGTATTAAATAATTCAACAAGGACAACAACAACAACAAGCTTTTATCCATCTAAGCTGGGTCGGCTACATTAAACTTTTTTTCTTTATTAGTTCCTAATGATTTTCATTTAATTCTTATAAATTAAGATCATTTTCCATATAATACACCCAAGTTTTTTAAGGTTTATCTCTGTCTTCCATAAGAAAAATCAAATCTAAAACATCTCTCCAAACCAATCATCAGATGGTCGACGTTAAATATGATAAACCATCTAAAGATGACTCACTCTAATCTTGCTCACTAATGGAGCTACATGATCCCGACTTTCTATATAAATGTAAAATGCGATTTATGCAATTATATGCTTAATTTCCTTAATAGTTATTTTTTATTTGTAACAAAGTCAAAAACTTGATCCAAAGCAAAAACTAAGTTTTCTACTATGAAACAAATAAGAATACAATTATAATATTTAAATATGAGATACTACGCAAGTATATATATTGTTATCAAATAATATAGAATTTTTTGATTAAGCCCTGAATATCGAACCCACAGGGAGATTAACAATATGCACTTTAGAAAACTAAAAAGGTTAGATCACAAAAATCTACTTCACAAAATATTTTTACTTAAACTTAAGAGGCTATAATAAGAATGAAAATTTGATTATTTTTGTAATTTTTTATTTATGAAAATAAAGTAAACAACTAATTAACCTAACTAAATATTTGCAAAATGAAGGCTATATAAATAAAATATATTTTTTCTATTCATGAATCAGCAATAAGTAAGCCAAAGATTTCTTTGCCAAATATCACTAGCTCTAATTAATTGTTGTGACAGATTCCTCTGAGGTTCCTGAGCTACATAAGCACCTCCCCTGCCATGGCCAGCCACCCTAATCGCCGGAGGAGCCAAAACCGAGAGCCCCTATGCTTAAATTCAAACCCAATTTCACCCATCTAATGTGTCCAGCTCTCATTGGTGTTTAGCATCTTGAAGCCCTCCACCTCAGCTCCACATTGCACCTAATTGAAGGCCAGGACAACCACCCTAGGTTGTTTTACTTAAACCCCTCCTCCATGGCTTCAAAAGGGATCAAAAAACTTTCTTCAGAGAACTCTGTTAAAATTGTTTATAGAGCTCCTCCAAGACTCCGTAACCCCATTGCAACCATCCTTTGGTCATCTTACCCTTCACTTAAGCTCAAATTTTGAGCTCAAAATCAGGGAAAAATTCAGCCTTCCTAAAAAACTCCCCCAAACCTCAAATTAATTTGCTTTAAAGCTTCATTGGAGCTAGAGAGGAAGATTCCCTTCAAAATCCCCCTCTGTTGAGCCCTCTAACCTATCCCTAGATCAAGGTTGCTCCACCCTTTGATCGAACTCATACTTGGAGCCTTCACCATAGGAAATAAACACATCTACAAGGTTC
>NEWO01001638.1:21481-31985 GCA_003013225.1 Phalaenopsis aphrodite
TATATATATATAGTTTAGAAAACTATGAAATCAAATCGACCCCATATTTTTCATAGTTTAAATGAAAGAGTACTATACCTCAAACCCTGTATCTATCCCGAAAGATAAACACAAGACTTGAGGGTGATTATGATAATAAGGTTTATAGTTAAGATTCCCTTTATTATTTGAATTTCCTGAGGGGTTTACTGAATTGTTAAAATTTATCAACCTAAATATAGGGTGTTTTTTCCTTCCAGGATTATAAAAATTATAATAGGGATTATTATTTTGATTATTTATGGCATTCTAACTTTCATAAGATGATTGCTTATCAATTATCTGTACTAGTGAATTTTCCTCTAACATTGGTGGTATTTGAGAATAGTTCACTCCAATTTGATCAATCTTTTTCAATATAGCAGCAATTTGAGATGCTAAAATAGATATCACATCAAAATCATGAATACTAAATACTCTCTTTGGATTTATCCGTTCAGAGGGCCAATGAAAATTGTTAGTATTCATTTCCTCTATTAAAGAATATGCTTCATCAGAAGGTTTTGACATTAATGATCCACCTGCTGCAGCATCTACAATAGATTTAAGTGATCCTACTAATCCATTGCAAAAAGTTTGAATTATTAACCAATCTGGTAAAGCATGGTGTGGACATCTCCTAAGGAGATCTTTAAATCTTTCTCAGGCTTCATATATCAATTCCTTTTCGAACTGACAAAAAGAAGTAATATCATTTGTAAGCTTAGCAATTTTCAAGGGTGGAAAATATTTAGCCAAAAATTTTTGTGATAGTTCTCCCCAAGTTCTGATAGATCCAGGTGCTATTGAATTTAACTAAGGTTTAGCTTTATCGCTTAATGAAAAAGGAAGAAGTCTGAGCCTGACAACATCATTAGACACTCCATCATATTTAAAAGTAGCACATATTTTAAGAAAACAATAAGATGTAAGTTAGGATCTTTAGTATGTGTTCCTCCAAACTAATCATTTTGTACCATTTGGATAATATCATGTTTAAGCTCAAATGAATTAGCAGCAACATCAGGATTTTAAATAGTCAAGTGAAGCTCATCTGTTGTAGGATTAGCATTATCTCTTAAAGGTCTTTGTCGATTTTCATTTACTTGATAATCTAATTATTAGCCATTTTGTTTAAATTTCTAATTTCTTTTTGTTGTTTTTGAACTTTTCTAATAGTACATTCTAATTCTAAATTGTAAGGTACTAAACCTTCAGATCCAATACTACACATAAACAAATATAATATGCAAAGAAAAATTTCTTTAAAATACTCTTAAATGATTTTCTTTATTATTTTTTTAATGATTTTTTATTTTTTTAAATATATTTATCGCTAAATTTCATAATTTACAAAATATATTTAATTTATTGTTACCTTCCTCGGTAACTGCGTCAAAAACTTGATCCCAAAAATTATAGCTGTGTAAACTTAATTAAGATGACTTCGCTTTACAGCGATGCCAAAAACTTGGTTCGTTATTTATTAATAAGAAAATGAAGTAATTTATGTTGTGATTCTACACAAGTATGCGTATCATTATCAAGTAATACAAGACTTTTTGTTTAAGCCTTAAATAGCAATCCCACGGGGAAGGTTTAAATTTGAGATAGTAATTTAGATTAGGAATTTCACAATAACAAAGAAAGTCTACCATACTATTTTCAAATGTTTAAGGTGTTATCAGAACTAAATTATCAACTACTAGCAAGACTGTAAAGTAAAGTTAAACTATAACTACTAAACTATGTTTCTGTGATGAAGTTATCAAATATGAGAAAACATCTTTCCCACTACAATGAGTTTTTGGTTAAATGAGAGATAAATTTTTTGAATTTGTATTGTGCCAAATAGGAGCAATTTTAATTCTCTACCCTTAGTCAAGTGTTATAGAGAATTGTTGACTAATCTTAGGTTTAGTCTCTAAATTTTTGGTTAGGCTGGGAGGATACTGGCTCAACTCTAGAACTCCCACTTCCCTTCCCCTGAAGGCTAACTCTCACTTTAGTTCTTAAATACTAAGACCAAATTAGGGATTTTAGTATGTTACCCTAAAATCTCCAATTCTTGACCCAATAATATTTATTTCTTTATTTATTTGTACCAAATTCCATGAAGGAAACACTCCTTCATAGAATTGAATGTGATTCTCACTTTGTTGTAGAACTCATACTCTATTTCCTGGATCATATGTTTCACAATAGATTTTAACATTTCAATTGGCTAGATAAAAAAGTAAATTAAGAACGAAGTTGAAAAACCATCACAATTTATTTTATATTTTAAAATTGGCACATCCAAATATCTCTTCATTTCACCATATCTCAAAGTAGGGAAAAAGATAAAGGAAACTACTCAGACTTTGTGAGAATGATACAACAAAACACAAATTTCATATATAAAAGAAAGTTCAAACAACAATAATAAACAAACAACACTTATCTGAAACTCTTTCTCAAAGCAAATCCCTTGTAGCCTCTCTTGGGACTTTCCTCTTTACAAAACTCTTGATTTTCTCTTTAATGATGTATGAAAGAAGAAATCTCTCACTTCTCTCCCTCTCTTAATAACTCTTAGGAGAAAATTACACTTAAACTCACCACACTAAACAATAAAACACTCAAGTAAATTCAATTACACTTTAGCCCCCTCTAACTACCACTTATTTGAGCAATTTTTCCTCTAAATAAAGCATAATGTTGGTTCTCTAAGAGGTGCCTCCAATAACTCTTCAAAAAGTGTTCAAACTTATCAAATCTTCTAGAATTTCACCTAGCACCAACCTTGGCACCGTCGGCAACCATGATTGTGTCGTCGACGCCCATGGTCCAAATTTAATTATGTACACTCTGTCAAATGGCATCATCGGTGCCCAATCTAGGGATGTTGGCGCCTCCGCTATTCTGGACTCCTATGGTTCATGCTGGTGTCGTTGGCGCTGAGTTTTTCCTTCAAAATGTCATTTTGACTTCAAATTCCATATTTTTTGCTTCCTTTTTGCTTCAAGTCCTAAAAATTATCAAACTGTAACAAAACATAAAAAATACCTTCTTTTAAAGTGTAATATCACAAAAAATGAGTATAAAATATAGGTCTAAAAATACATTTATCTTTTGTGCATCATCCAGCATTTTAGTAATATTCTCAATCACGTGCATGAGATTCTGCATATCTTTTTTTATCTTCTTGATCCTCTTTGAAACTACACTCGAGTTGTAGTAAGGCTGAACTGGTGATGAATTCTAAGATCCTTGATCCATAAGTACATTCATATCATTTTCATCTCACATTCCAATACAATTGCAGGAGACTTCTAGATCCATCGGCTTCTAAGGAAGTAGTACTTTTTCCCAACTTTTATAAGGTACTTGCAATTTACTACAAAGTAAGAAAATAGTGGATGGATGTCCTAGTCCAGTTGCAGATCCATTCACAATCAAACCCAAAACTGATTTTATAATAATAGCTCCAACATCAATAGGGTTTTCAGTTTGAATATAGTAGTTTAGAATGACACTCTCCTCGGTGACTATACTAATTTTCATGGTAGGCATTAATTTTGATGCAATTAAGAATTGTTAGGCTTTTGATACTGGATTTAAAAATGATGAAGGAAAACTTACATTTCATTCATCTCTGGTCTCCCAATTCACATCTTCATCTGTAAGGTAGCAGTAGAGTTCATTCATATTCTCTCTTGTGGGGGCAAAGTTTGAATAATGGCAGATAGGCACATTTTCAATCATAAACATCCCGTTTATTCTTGAAGGGGTAAACTGCACAAACCTACCTTGCACGTAAATCATTACTTGGTTGATCCCATGAAGATTTTCATAAAATTCTCTTACTACAAGAATAAAAACAACGGCAGTAGTATAACAAAGCACTTCCTAACAGCTCTGCGCAATAGTCTCTTCTACTCGAGTATTCAGTGTGTTGAATCATCGATTCACAAATCCCCTTTCTTTAACAAGCCTCTTCTTCACTAGAACTCGATCATGTAATTTTTGTGTATCAAAACTGATTAACTTTCTCTAGTTAAAAATTTTAAATCTAGCGGAGTTTCTATAGTGGGAAGCCATAGGAATTGAAAAGTGGTGACTCTTCCCTCGTTTCCACCCCTAAAATATGGTTTGGAGTCAATTTTTTATGAGTTATATGGAGAAAAAACTGTCGAAAACCACCATTTAACATGTTTTAAACATTTTCAGACCCACGACGCATCATACGCCGATCTGGCGCATCACGCTCCAGCGCTCTAGAAAGTAGTGCATCATGCGTCAGTTCCAAAATTTTCACCATTTCAATTTTGATCCAATAAATTCTCAATTTTTCCATAAAATTAGCCAAATAAATATGTTTCTAAATATTTTATCAAATACACGGACTACATAAAGACCTAAACATAAATATACGTAAAATATCTTAAACAAAACAAACTCAAAAACAAACTTAACAACGATACATATGGGTTGCCTCCCATAAAGCGCTTGGTTTAATGACATCAGCCTGACATTCCCAGTCTTATTCTGAGTGACCCAACATTATTGTATCTTTAAAAGTTGATCTTTGACCATCAAAATATTATTTCAATCTGTGCCCATTCACTTTAAATATTCTTAAAGTCTTGGGGTCTTCAATGATAAACTGCCCCATAGGGGTAGACTTTTATAATTTTGAATGACCCTTTCTACCTAGACTTCAATTTTCTAAGAAATAATTTCAATCTTGTATTGTATAAGAAAGTTTCCTATCCAGGTTTAAATTCACTTTTTACTACTTTTGATCATGTCATTCTTTCATCTTTTCCTTATAAATCCTCTCATTATCATAAGATTCATTCTTAATTTCCTCAAACTCATTCAATTACAATAATCTTTTCTCACCACCTTTTTTCAAATTGAAATTGAATTTTTTTATAGCTCAATAAGTTTTATGCTTTAATTCAATTGGAAAGTGAAAAGTTATCCCAAAAATTAATCTGTAAGGGGACAGTCTTTTAGGTGTCTTATAAGTTGTCTTGTATACCTATAATGCAGTATCTAATCTAGTAGACCAATCCATTTTACTAGAATTAACACTCTTTTCCAAAATTCTTACAATTTTACGATTAGATACTTCTGCTAAACCACTAGTCTTAGGATGATAAGTAGTTGTAATTTTATGTATTATATTATATTTTTCCTCTAATCTTGCAACTGTTGCATTTCTAAAATAAGATCCTCCATCGGTAATGATCACTCTCGGCATTGCATATCTTGTAAAAATATATTTAATTAAAATTTTGAAACACTCCAAGGATCACATTAAGGTAAAGTGATTGCTTCAGTCCATTTTGAAATGTAATCCACTGCAATCAATATGTATATATTTTTGAATGAAGGTGTAAATGGTCCCATAAAATTCAATCCCCACGCATCAAAAATTTTAATTTCCAATTAAAATTTAGAGGTATTTCATTTCTTCTTGAAATATTACCTACTCTCTAACACCGATCATATTTTTTATATATATATTAAAATCTCTAAATAGAGTAGGCTAATATAATTTAGATTGTAAAATTTTATGAATAGTTCTGTCATTCCAAAAATGTCCTCTAAATTCAAAATCATGAAATTTTTTAATAATCTCAAGAATTTCTTTATAAGGCACACATCATCTCATCATTAACTCTTTACATTACTTATATAAATAAGGATCATCCCAAAAATAAGATTTTACATCATGAATAAATTTCTTTTCCTGTTATTTTATTAATCCATATGGTAAAATACCACTAACAACATATTTACAATATCAACATACCAAAGTATTTCCCATCCTTTTACAGCATAAATTCGTTCATCAAGAAAAGTTTCATTAATCTCTTTCTCCATATCAAGTATTTCTTCTTGTTCTAGGCTCAATAGATGATCAGCAATTTGATTATCAATCGTTTTCCTATCGACTACTACAAAATCAAACTCTTGCATCATAAGTACACATCTAATTAATCATGATTTAGCATCCTTCTTTTGCATCAAATATTTAATAATCGAATGTTCTGTATGCACAACACATTTAGATCCAATCAGATATGATCTAAACTTATCAAAAGCATACACAATAGCTATAATAACTCTTTTTCATTGGTGGTGTAATTAATTTGAGCATCATTAAGAGTCTTCCTAGCATAGTATATAACTTTAAAAATCTTATCATATATCTGCCCTAAAACAGCTCCAATTGCATAATCACTAGCAACAAACATTAATTCAAAAGGTTTCTCCTAATCTGGTGAAACAATTATAGGAGCAGTGATCAATTTTTCCTTTAAAGTTTCAAAGGCTTTAAGGCAATCTTGATTAAAGTCAAATTTTGTATCTTTATTCAAAAGTTGGCATAAGAGTTTTGTAATTTTGGAATAATCTTTAATGTATCTCTTGTAAAATCTAGCGTATCCTAAAAAGCTCCTAACTCTTCTTACTGTGGTAGGAGGAGGTAGGTTTGATATAACCTGTATTTTTGCAGAATCTACTTCCATGCCATTTTCTAAAATTTTATGTCCAAGCACAATTCCTCCTGCAACTATAAATTGACATTTTTCCCAGTTCAATATGAGATTAGTATTTTCACAACGTTTCAGAAATTTTTCAAAATGATTTGAACATATTTCGAATGAAGTTTCAAATACAGAAAAATCATCCATAAATACTCCAATCCATTTTTCAATCAAATCACTAAAAATTGACATCATACATCTTCCAAATATTGTAGGTACATTACATAATCCAAACGGCATTCACCAAAAAGAAAAAGTTTCATAAGGACTAGTAAATATTATTTTCTCTTGATCCTCTAGAGCAATAAGTATATGATGAAAACTGGTTTATCCATCTAGAAAAAAAAAATATTTATGCCTAGCTAATCTATCCAACATCTGGTCCAAAAAGGGAAAAAGAAAATGATCCTTCCTGGTGGGAGAATTTAATTTTCTATAATCAATGCAGATTCGCCAACCAGAGACTTATCTTTTTTATATTAATTCATTATGCTCATTTGTCACTACAGTCACACCTTCTTTCTATGGAACACAGTGAATTGGACTAATTCAAGCACTGTCTGAAAATAGGATATATTATCCAGTATCTAACCATTTTAAAATTTCTTTCTTTAATACTTCTTTCATCATAGGAGTTCATCTCCTTTGAGGATCAACTATTGGTTCATGTTGATCTTCTAATAAAATTCTATGCTTATAAATTGAAGGACTGATTCCTCTAATTTCAGCCAATGTCCATCCAAAGGCTTTCTTATATCTTTTTAAAATTTCCAACAACTGTTGTTTTTGCATATCAGTTAATTCTGAGGATACTATAACAGGTAATGTAGATAAATCTCCTAAAAATGCATACTTCAAATGTGTAGGAAGCGTTTTCAGTTCTAGTTCAGGGGGTTTCTCAATAGATGAAATCAAATTCTTGTTACTTTCTGTAGGATCTAACATTTCAAATCTTTCCTGAACATAATCCATATCCTCTTTACTCACTTCCATAGATTCATCTTGAATTTTATCCTCATCTTGATATTCCATATATTCCTTTTTAAATTCTCTTTCAAAAGTCTTCTTGAAATATTCATGGCTTAAATATTCATTAATATCCATTCTAAAGCATTCAATCTCTTGCTCTTTTGTAGTGTATCTCATTGATTTTGCAATATTAAATGTAACCTCTTGATCACTAACTCTCATAGTTAGTTCTCCTTTCTGCACATCTATCAAAGCTCTTCCAGTGGCTAGGAATGGTCTTCCTAAAATGATAGGAATTTCTTTATCTTCCTCCATATCTAATACAACAAAGTCCACAGGAAAGATGAATTTATCGACTTTTACCAAAACATCTTCTATAACTCATTTTGGATAGGTAATCGAACAATCAGCTAACTGCAGAGTTACAGTTGTAGGTGAAATATCTTCTAAGCTCAACCATCTAAAAATTGATAATGGCATAAGAATAATACTGACTCCTAAATCACATAAAGTTTTTCCATAAATCGTTCTCCAATAGCACAAGGAATTGTAAAACTTCCAGGATCTTTAAGTTTTTTAAAAAGCTTTTTCAGAATTATAGCGCTACACTCTTTGTTGAGTGCAATAGTCTCGTTATCTACAAACATCCCTTTCTTATTAAGTATATCCTCATGAACTTCACATAGCTTCGCATTTGTTCCAAAGCTTCAACAAATGGAATGTTTATCATTAAGTTCTTCAAATTTTCTAAAACTTTTAAAAATTGATTATCTCTATATTGCTGCTTCAATCTTCGAGGGAATGGAGGTGGTGGTGTTTCTATAGTGAATTTCATTAGCTTAATATGATTTTCTGACTGAAAATCAAAATCTTCACCAAATTTTTTATTTTCCACCTCATCTTTTTCTACTTTAATTTCTTATTGAACTATATTTTCTAATTCTTTTCCACTTCTCAGTTGAATAACTTTAATTTGCTCTTTTTTCTTATCTTTAGGATTTACTTCAACATTACTGGACAATATTTCTTAAAGCCTATTGCTAAGTGTAGTAGCAATACATCTCAATTAATTTTCCATGTTTCTGATAGCAGCTCATTGACTTTGTAATTGACTAACCATCTGTAATATCAATTCTTCCATTGATAACTTTTTCTCCTTACTCTGCAAATTTTTAAAACTTGTGAGTAATAAGGTTTATAAGTTTGGTTCCCTTGATTGTTGGAGTTTCCTAATGGGTTTGCAGTGTTGTTTCTCCATTGCGGATTTACAATATTAGAATTATTATTACTCCAACTAAAATTTGGATGATTCTTTCAACCAAGGTAATAATAATTGGCATAAGGATTATTAGAATGATTTTTTATTGCACTTAAAGTTTCATAAAAAGATTAAGATTCTATCATTTTTCACAATGAGTTTTCCTCAAGCATAGGTGTTGTCTGAAAATAATTCATTCCATATTGATCTATCTTCTTTGATAGATATAGCATCGGTATCATAAATACTAGCTACTCTTTTTAAATTTACCCTTTTAGAGGGCCATTGAAAATTATTAGTAGGCATCTCTTCAATTAATGAATATGCTTCATCGAATGGTTTTGACATTAATTATCCACCAGCAACAACCTTAATTATTGATCTAAGAGATCTAACCAACCCATTATAAAAATTTTAAATTTTTAATCAATCTGGCAACGCATGGTGTGGACACTTTCTAAGGAGATCTTCAAATCTTTCTCAGGCTTCATAAATTGATTCTCCTTAAAATTGACAAAAAGATGTAATATCATTTCTAAGCTTAGCAGTTTTTGTGATGGAAAATATTTATATAAGAATTTTGTGATAAATCTCTCCATGTTCTGATAGATCCAAGTGCTAATGAGTTTAACCACATCTAGCTTTATCCCTTAATCAAAAATGAAAATTCTAAGTCTAACGGCATCATTTGACACTCCATCATATTTAAATGTAGCGCACAATTCTAAAATTCTAGCTAAGTGTAAATTAGGATCTTCATTAAGTGTTCCTCCAAATTGATTGTTTTGTACTATTTGGATAATAGGAGGTTTAAGTTCAAATAAATTGGCAGCTACAACAGGGTTTTGGATACTCAAATAAATTTTATCTGTTGTAGAATTTGCATAATCTCTTAAAGTTCTCTGATGATGTTCATTTTCATTTCCAACTTTCTTTAAATTGCAAGCAATTTTGCTAAACAGATCATTCTCTTTTTGTTGTTTTCAAATTTTTCTAACAATTCTTTCTAACTTAAAGTCGTAAGGTATTAAATTTTCAGATCATACATTATGCATCTACTGAATAAAAAAAATAATTAAAAATAATCAAACACACTAAATAAGAAAATGTTCAAATTAAACTACAAACACTCTCTTTTTTTATATATTTTTAAAATAAAATAAAATAAAATACTAATATTTTTCATTACTTCCTCAACAACTGCACCAAAAACTTGATACAAGATCTTATAAATGCAAATATTTATGAAGTTAACATCACTCAACGACGCCAAAAATACATGCAGGCACATTTATATTAAATATGAATTATAATCCCAACAAAAATACTTTTATAAAAATAATATATCTTTTAAAATCTTTTTAAACTGCCAAATCTCTTTTAATATCAATGCAAGTATACGTATTGTTCAAGTAATAAAGGGCTCTAATGGAGTCCTAGATATCGATCCCACAGAGAAGTTGGAAAATCCTAAAGTAAATTATGAAAATTATTTTATAACAAAATCAAAAAAATAAAAGTAAAGTGCGAAGTTTGAAAATTGACTACTCAAGTGAATGTTAATTAAAGTGCAGATGTAACACTACAGAAATTAAAATAAACTAAATAATAAACTTTCAAAAGTAAAATTACAAATTAAATAAAGTTTTTTTTGTGACGAAAAGTTAAAATTTAAGAAAGCGTCCTTCCCCTTTACAATGAGTATATGGTTTGTGAA
>NEWO01001638.1:37572-48508 GCA_003013225.1 Phalaenopsis aphrodite
TTAAAATCTCCAATTTTGCATCCAACAAAGTATATTTCCTTAATTATTTGCACCCAATCCCATGAATGACATACTCTCCCAAGAAATCAAATGTGATTCTCCCTTTATTGTAGAAATCATATCTCTTTTAAGAACATATGTCTCTCAACAAGTTCTAATATTTCAATTGGTCAGATCGAAGAGTAAATGAAGATCAAAGTTCAAATCATCACAAATTATTATCATTTAAAACCATGAAAAATAAAATATATTCTTAACAAAATCATATCTTCAAAGTAGGGAGAAGAATAAAGAAGACTACTCAGAATTCATGAGAAGGATACGATAAAACACAAATTTCATATATAAAAACAAGTTTACAAAACAAAAGAAATATAAATACAACTTATCTCACAATCTTTCCCAAGAAAATCCCTAGAAGTTCTCTCCATGTCTTTCTCTCTTTACAATCACTCCCAATTCTCTCTTAAAATGTAAGGAAGAAGAAATCTCTCACCTTCTCTCTCCTCTTATAGCACTAGAAGAAAATCTCCTCTTCTTTCTCTCCATTGGCTCACGTCACTTTCTCTCTCTCCCTCACGTCACACACACACAAATGAGAAGTCTTCTTCATTTTATTTTTGGTTGCCTTCTTTGAAAAAGAATTCAAAATTCCCTCCAAAATTTCCTTCAAAAGTTAACTATTTTGAATTCAAAAGATGTGTCATTTGATCTAAGAGTCATATCACTTCATAAAAGAACCTTCTAAAGTGTCTAGATGCATTGAACTACTCCAAAGGGTTTGTAGAACAAGTGTCCTTTTGAAATTCTCACAAAAATTTGTCTCGAACCGCATTAATTTGAAAAAGTTGTTCTTGGCGCATCATGCGTCGATCTGTCGCATCATGCGCTAGTTCTTTAAATTTTGGTGCATCATGTGTCAATATGGCGCAGATGCGCCAGAATCCAAAATTGGCTCTTTTTGCTCCAAATTTCATCATTTTTGCCATTTTTGCTCCAAATGCCTAAAAATGATATACCTGTAATAAAAACACAAAAATACCCTTCTTTAAAGTGCAATATTTATATACCTAAAATATATAGTATTTTCAGACACATTTTTATTCAAATTTTTGAGATAATGCATTTTAATGCAGGGTATTTTTCTATTTCTCTTGTAGATACAGGTAAAAAGGGTGAAAAATGCTTAAAGAAGTGAAAAAGGATCAAATTTGGAGGAAAAAAGGGAAAAATGTGCAAATAAGTTTTGGCGCCTAAGTGCCAGATCTGGCACTTAAGCGTCAGTTAAACAGAGAAGACCACGCCTAAGCACGAGAGATCCCGCGCTTAAGCTTCAGTGGCACTTACTAGACGAGTAAAGTCAGTTTTTGTGAATTTTGAAGAGGTTTTTGGGGCACCCATTAGCTTAATAGGTGGTTATAACCACCATGGATGAAAATTATCACAAAAGGATGCATCTTTTGACGAAATACATTGAATCTAGACATATTTTGAAGAGTTTCCAAAGCACCTCTTGGAAAACTATAAAAGAAAGAAGAGGACTTTGAAAAGAGTCTTGAAAATACTTGGAAAGCTTTGAAAGTTCATCAATTTGGGGAGTTAGTTAGGAGAGATTTTCAGTCCCCACTTTTACTTTTATTTTATTCTTTTTGTTAGTTTATTTTGAGTGATTGTAAATAGAAGAGATTTAAAGGAATTTTAAGAGTTTGGTGGAGAACTTGAGATAAGTTTTTTATCTTTTTGTTTTGAAACTATTTTTGATTTTAATTGAGACTTGTTGTTAGTTTGACAGTGATTTTTTCTTTCAAACTAAAGTGTGTTTTTATTTTCTCCATGGATTCTGAAAAGTTTTCTTTATCTTTCTTCCTAAAATGATAAGCAATTAAGTTTTGGATGGAAATTGTGGAGACTATTGATCTTTAATGTTAGAAGAAGTTGTGATGATTTAAATCTATGCATTTCATTTACTTCTTGATTTAGCCAATTTAGATGTTAAAATTTTTTGTGAGAACATGTAAGAACTGGGCTGGTATTGTCTCGGTCAACCATTGGAAAGAATCACATGAGGTTGTATTAATGATAATGTATTTCATATGATTAAGTGAAAATAAATAGGGAAATATTCATTGAAGTGTGTAGAGTTAGAGGACTTTAAAGTGACACGTTAAAGCCCCCAACTTGGTTTATTGTTTTAGGTTCTGATAAGAGATGTTAGCCCTAAGGTGGAGGGATCGACGGAACTCTAGAGTGAGGGCTAGTATCTTCCCTGCCTAGCTAGTCTTTAGAACTATTTAAACTTTAAATTAGCCAATGTTCATTATAGCAACTCTAGTAAGGGTAAAGAATATTATTGTTCCTATTTGGCACAACAGAATTTACATACTTCCACAACAGAATTCCTATACTTATTACTGATTCATGATAAGAAGAAAGATATTTTTTTTATTAAGTGCTTTTCATTTACAAAACTGTAGTTATTTTTGTAAGTTGTTACTGATTTGTCAAAATATCAAAAATACTAAAAATATTTGTATTTTTATTACTGCAAAATATATTCAGTTTAAGTAATTTTCTTTTTAAAAATAAAAAGTTTTCTAAAAATGCATATTGTATGAATTCTCTGTGGGTTCGATATTCAGGTCTTAATCAAAAAGTCCTATATTACTTGATAACGATACGTATACTTGTGTAGTATCCCGATATATATAAATTAAATGTTAAATTCTTATTTTCCTTCAGGATCAAGATTTTGGTTTTGTTGTAAAGTAAGGAAATATAAGTGAAATATAATTTGAATTATTGTTGTACTTTGCATAATAGAAGCATCAAGAGGGATCAAGTTTTTGGCGCCGTTGCCGGGGATTTGGAAGCAAAATTTCTATTTTTAGAATGTCTTTTTTAAACTTTAAGTATTGTATTTTATTTTTTGTGTTTTAAATTTTTATTTTATTTTATTATATGTTAGAGTATGCGTAGTTCAGGTTCTGAAGGACTAGTGCCCTACGATTCTGAATTAGAAAGAACTATTAGAAAAATCAGAAAAATCAAAACAAATTTATAAACTTTGAAAAATCTAAAAAAAATTATTATAAATGGCAGACTAGAATAATCAAAATGTTGAAATTCATCAAGACTTTAAACCTTTAAGAGATTATGTCAACCCTACTATAGATGAACTTCATTGTAGTATTCAAAAACCTACTGTAGTGGCTAATTTATTTGAGCTTAAACCTGCTATTGTCCAAATGATATCAAATAATCAGTTTCGGGGATCACCAACTGAAGATCCAAATTTACATCTTACAAATTGTATAGAATTATGCGCTATATTTAAATACAATGGTGCATCAGATGATGCCATAAGACTTAGGTTATTTCCTTTTTCACTGAGGGATAAAGCTAAGATGTGGTTGAATTTGTTAGCACATGGATCTATCATAACTTAGGGTGATTTAGAACAAAAATTCCTTGCTAAATATTTTCCACCATAAAAAACTTTGAAGCTTAGAAATGATATACGTCTTTTAATCAATTTGAAGGGGAATCTATTTATGAAGCATGGGAAAAATTTAAAGAACTCTTAAGAAAGTGTCCACACCATGCTATACCAGATTGGTTAATAATTCAAACCTTTTATAATGGATTAGTTGGTTCTCTTGGATCAATTATTGATGCCGCTATTGGTGGTTCATTGATGTCAAACCATTTCATGATGCTTATGCTTTAATCGAAGAAATGACTACTAATAATTTTCAATGGCCTTCTAAGAGGGTAAATCCTAAGAAAGTAGCTAATATTCATGAAACTGATGGATTTACCATGTTAGCAAATCAAGCATCATTAGAAACTATGAAACTTTGAAGTCATAAATAATAAGCAGAGTAACCCATATTCAAACCATTATAACCTAGGTTGGAAGAATCATCCCAACTTTAACTGGAATAACAATTAGGGTGGTAATAATCAGCAATGGGGGAACAACCAAGGAAACCCATTGGGAAACTGGAACAACCAAGGGAATAATAAATTCATCCTCCAGGTTTCAACAGTAATACACAGTTTAAGGAGAAGAAGTTATCTTTAGAACAAGTGGTGTTACAAATGGGAAATCAATTACAAAGTCAAGAAGCTACAATTATAAATATCAAGAATCAACTTGGGCAAATAACATATTCATTAAGTAATAGATCCCAAGGAACACTTCCTAGTAATGCTGAATCAAATTCAAAATACCAGAATAAAGAATAAGTAAAAGTAGTTCAACTTAGAAGTGGAAGAGAGTTGGAAGGTCGGGTTCAAAAAGACATTGAAGTAGAGAGAGAAGAAATTGAAGAATCAAAAGAGGACGCTCCAAGAGATTCTGAGAGACCTACTTCTCTGCTGAAAATTGATTTGGAAAAACCACCACCACCATTTCCTCATAAACTTCGTCAGCATAAATTGGATAAGCAATTTTCAAAATTTCTGTAAATATTTAAGAAGCTTACAATTAATATTCCATTTGTTGAAGCCTTAGAACAAATGCCGAGCTATGTAAAGTTTATGAAGGATATTCTCAATAGAAAAAGGAAGTTTGAAGATAATGAGACTTTTGCACTTAGTGAGGAGTGCAGTGCGTTAATTCAGAGAAGCTTCCTGAAAAGTTTAAAGATCCTGGTAGCTTTACAATTCCACGTGCAATAGGAGACAGATTTTATGGGAAAGCTTTATGTGATTTAGGTGCAAGCATTATCCTTATGTCATACTCAATATTTAAAAGATTGGGATTAGGAGAAATAACCTCGACTACTGTAACCTGCAGTTACCAGATCGTTCGATAACATACCATAAAGGAGTTATAGAAGATGTCCTAGTAAAAGTGAATCATTTTTTCTTTCCTGTTGATTTCATTATGCTAGATGGAAGAAGATAAAGAGATACCTATCATTTTGGGGAGACCTTTCCTAGCCACAGGAACAGCAATGATAGATGTGAAAAAAGGGAAATTAATAATGTGCGCCAATGATCAAATTGTTACTTTTAACATTTCAAGATCAATCAAATATCCTACAAAAGGTAAAGATAATGAATGTTATAGGGTGGATGTTATAAGATATCTAAGTGAATGCAATTTCAAGACTACTTATGAAGAAAAATTTGAACAAAAAGATTTGGAACACGAACAAGAAGAGGAATTAGATCAATGTGAAGATCTTTTTAAGGAGAATTCAAACTATGTTCGAGAAAGTTTTAATTAAACACGATAGACAAAGATAAAAAATTTTGTCCATCTATTGAAAAACCTCGAGAACTAGAGTTGAAGTTACTTCTTGATCATTTATAAGATGCCTTTTTAGGAGATTCCTTTACTTTACCTGTTCTAATTTCCTCAAAATTAATAATGGAAGAAGAAAAAAGGATGTTGAAAATTCTGAAAAATTTTAAGAAAGCATTTGGATGGACAATTGTTGATATTAAAGGAATTAGTCCTTCAATTTTCATGCATAGAATTCATATGGAATAGAATTGCAAACCTAGGGTTGATCCGCAAAGGAGACTGAATCCTGTTATGAAAGAAGTCGTTAAGAAAGAAATTTTAAAGTGGTTAGATGCTGGAATTATCTTCCCTATTTCAGATAGTGCATGAGTTAGTCCAATTCATTGCATAATTAGTTAATTCCTACTAGACAAGTTACAGGGTGGCTAATATGCATTGATTATAAAAAATTAAATCTTGCCACTATGAAAGATTATTTTTCAATACCCTTTCTAGATCAAATGCTAGATAGACTAGCTGGGCATAAATACTTTTTTTTTTAGATGGATATACTGGTTATCACCAAATTCAAATATCTCTTGAAGACCAAGAGAAAATAGCGTTTACCAGTCCTTATGGTACTTTTGCTTTTAGAAGAATGCCCTTTGGTTTATGTAATTCCCCTACTACATTTCAGAGATGTATGATGGCATTTTTTTTATGATTTAGTTGAAAAATGGATTGAAGTCTTTATGGATGACTTTTCATTGTTTGGAACTTCATTTGACTCATGTCCAGAACATTTATTTAAAGTTCTTAAGTGCTGTGAAGAAACAAATTTAGTCCTTAATTGGGAAAATTGTCAATTTATGGTAGTAGGAGGAATTGTATTAGGTCATCAAATATCAGAAATTGTTATGGAAGTAGATCCTACTAAAATTCAAGTGATCGCTAATTTACCTTATCCAACGAATCTAAGCGAAATTAGGAGTTTTTTAGGACATGATGGATTCTACAGATAATATATTAAATACTTTTCAAAGATTGTTAAGCCTTTATGCCATTTACTGGAGAAAGATGCAATTTTTAATTTTGATGAAGAATGATTAAAAGCTATTAAGTTATTAAAAGAAAACTTAATCACTGCACCAATTATAGTTTCACCAAACTGGGAAAAACCTTTTGAATTGATGTGTGATGCTAGTGATTATGCTATTGGAGCTGTTTTAGGACAAAGATATTATAAAATTTTCAAAGTATGTTACTATGCTAGTAAAACTCTTAATGAAACTCAAATTAATTATACAATAACTGAAAACGAGTTATTAGCAATAGTATATACTTTTGATAAATTTAGATCATATTTAATTGAAACTCATTGTATAGTGCATACAGATCATTATGTTATTAAGTATTTAACAAAAAATAAAGATGGTAAACCTAGACTTATAAGATGGATTCTTCTTTTACAAGAATTTGATGTTGCAATAGTAGATCGGAAGGGGATTGAAAATCAAATTACTGATCATTTGTCCAGGCTTGATCTAGAAAATCCACTCTATTTTGAAAATGAAATTAATAAACATTTTCTTGATGAAAAATTGTTCACTATTAATGAGTAGTGTGTTCCGTAGTATGCCGACATTGTGAACTTTATTGTTAGTGATATTATACCCTATGGAATGACATACCAATAGAAGAGGAAATTTATTTCTGAAGCTGAGACTTATTTTTTGGATGACCCTTTTTTATATAAATAAGGAAAGGACCTAATTATTCAGAGATGTGTACCATTAGAAGAAACTTATAAGATTATCCAAAAATGTCATAATTCTGATTTTGGGGGACATTTTGGTGTTGATAAAACAACATATAATATTTTACAATCTGGATTTTATTGGCCTACAATTTTTAGAGTGGTTAATACCTATATCAAAACTTTTGATAGATTTCAAAGAGTAGGCAATATTTCTAGAAGAAATGAGATGCCCCTCAATTATATGCTAAAAGTTGAAATATTTGTTGTTTCAGATTAGATTTCATAGGACCATTTATACCATCTTTTGGAAATTTATATATTTCGTTAGCAGTGGACAATGTATCCAAATGGATAGAATCTGTTGCTTTACCTCGATGTGATGCTCAAAGTGTCGCAGCAAAATTTTTTAAAACGAATATATTTTGTAGATTTGGGATGCCAAGAATTATCATTACTAATGGGGGAAGTTATTTCAGAAATGCTATAATGGAGAAGTTATTAAAGAAATATCATATAAATCATAGGATTGATACTTCTTATCATCCTCAGACAAGTGGTTTGGCTGAATTATCCAATCGGGAAAATAAAAGAATTATGAAAAAATATATGAATCCAACAAAAATAGATTGGTCAGTCAAACTTGATTATGCTTTATGGGCTTATAGGACTGCATATAGAACTCCTATAGAAATGTCCCCATATAGGCTAATATTTGAGAAAGCTTGTCACTTACCAGTTGAGCTTGAGCATCAAGCATATTGGGCAATTAAAGATTTCAATTATAATTTGAAAGATGTTGGTAATAAAAAATTATTATAATTAAATGAGCTTAAAGAGATAATAAATGAATCTTATGAAAGTGCCAAATTTTATAAAGAAAAGATGAAAATGTGGCATGATCGAAAGATTCTTACTAAAATTTTTCAACCGGGGCAACAAGTTTTTCTATATAATTGAAGGTTAAGATTATTTTCAGGCAAACTTAAGTCTAGGTGGATGGGCCCATTTATTGTGATTAAAGTTTATCCTTATGGAGTTGTGGATATTTAAAATCCTAAATCTGAGAGAATCTTTAAAGTCAATGGACATAGACTGAAACCTTATTTTATAGGGGATCAACATAAGTTTAATGATGGAATGAAGTTGGGTCAACCAAAGTAAACACTGGTTACGTCAGGCTAACGACGTAAAACCAAGCGGTTTGTGGGAGGCAACCCATAAGTATCAGTATGTTTTTATATTTATTGTTGTTTTCTGTGTGATTAAAAAAATTGGGTAGTATTTTTGAGACTATTATGTGTTAGTATTGATTTTAAGACTTAAATTAGTGATTTAGACATGTTAAAATGGGAATTTGGACGTTAAATTGACTTGTATAAAAATGTGCACTGCGCTTAAGCGCCAAATTCGGAGCTCAAGCGCGACAGTTTAAAAACATGTGCAAATTTAATATTCTAGAAGGAAAAAAATGTCTAGAATTGAAATAGTTATTAAGGAGAATTTTGAGAAAGAGAGGAGTTATAGAAAGTTGAAAATAGTCAATTAAGTGCTAAGAGACTATTTAGAGATGGTTTACTTAGGAAAATAGTGCATTTAACTTAAATTTGAAGATTTCGAAAATAATGCATTGGCGCCTAAGAGCCACATATCGCGCTTAAGCGCAAGCTAACCCGAGAGGCAGACGCCTACGCGCCACTTGCCCGTGCTTAAGCGCCGGTTCACGAAAACTTGTTTGCAAACGTTTAAAAGTGAATTTTGGTCCAAAAATGCCATTTTTAACGCCTCTCATCGTCTTCTACCTCTCAAAATCATGATTTTTAAGGTCTAGGGCACACCATTAAGTGGTGATTTCTTGGTGGAATCAAGAAAAATTTGCTAGATTTGGATTCCTTGAGGTAAGAGCTTTACTTCTATGCAAAAATTTTGGATTTTCACCATGTATTTTGAGCAAATTTGGAGAAATTTGAAAATTCACTATTCATGGTGAAAAATGAGGAAAAATCTATGGAAATTGCTTAGAAAGTTTAGTTTGTGCTTTTGGAAGTTTAGTTTAGTGATTTAAACTTGATTTTTGAAGTTATTTTTGGAATTTATAAAAGTTGTAAAATGACACCAAGAAAGAAGAAAAATAAAGGAAAAAGCCCATTTGATTCGAGCAAATTTGTTAGTTCAAAGGCTCAAGATCGATACAGTGACGCTCTACAGTCACGAAAATTGATTTCGGAGCGATGTTTTAGAAATCCAGGTGGAGCCGTGGAAGTTTTAATTGTTTGTCAATAGTGGGAATAGTTTTGTTGTTTCTCTGTTGTCGCAGTGATTTCTGTTGTTAGAGAATTCTATGCAAATCTCCCTGAAGCTGAAGACAATTGATTTATGGTTTGAGGAAAGTTGGTACCTTTTTTGCCAGAGGTAATCAACTTGCTTTACCATTTACCACCAGATACTTTATGTTTTTATGCAAATTATAGTCCTACAGAACCAAAGTTAGACGGGATTATTTCATAATTTACTATTGGGAGAGGACTTTGGAAGATTACCAATGAGAGGAGAGTACATTTCCCAACTTCAAATTTATGTGCACCTTCAAAGGCCTGAAACTATTTCATTTCTGCTCATCTGCTTCTGACGAATCATCTCAGTGAAGAGACTAGGGAAAGAGCAATGTTGAACTATTGTATTCAAGAGGGAAAGCTCATCAACATTGGAGCTTTGATCGGTCATATTATCATCAGTTCTTCTACAGCTGTTACAACTGCAAGTTTGGGATTTGCTTCCTTGACCTTTCTTTGTACGAGCAAGCTAGGGCTAAATATGATAGTTGGGAGGAAGTTCGGTTACCTCTAAAGACCACCATGAAGGTGATGTGAAGACTTATTCTGAGCATTCAATTTTTGGCAGGAGAGGAGGATTTTCTAGGAGCTATGGATTGGAAACGTATGCTGCATCTACCTATGATGCTTCTTCATCTAGCCATCTACTTCACGTGCTTCTACATCTAGAGGTGAGTTTACTAAGACTCAGGATGAGTTATTGCAGAAGTTGATTGATAATATATATTTTACCCATTATAAGGTACAAAATTTAGAGCATTTTGCTGATCATACTAATAGTTATAATAGAAGGAAGAGTGATTCTGAAGATAAATTCCATGCATCTTTGGAGAGCCTGATTAGAAGTGACCCAGGAGTGCAATTTCCTCCATATCCTTGATATCATGATTATGAGCCTCTAAAAAAATGGTAGAGTGGTGATTCTGAGGATGAAGAGTAGGGCTAAGAGATTTATTTTATGATTGTAATATGATATGAACTATGTGGTCAAGGCTTGCTACATTTGCATCTGTGTGTTGTTTTGGACTATGTTGAGTTTTGGACTTTTATGTTTTAGTGTTATTATGACGTTTGTGGTAGTTAGTATTTTATTTTTAAATTTTAGGGTAGCAACTATTAATTTGTGTTTAGTACTGTGATTTAGTTAGTTTAGAACTTAACTTAATTTCATATCTGTTATAAAGTATAACATGTTGCAAGCTTAGATCTTAAACTTGAAGTTCAGAAACTGTTACCCTTTATTTTTCTTTTATCATGTTTTGCAAGTTTACCTTTATGTTAAGATTATGATGTGAGTAGGTGTATTTTTGCTTTTATGTTTATACCCACTATTTAGAAGTTTATTGAATCTCTACATGTTAAAATAAAATGAAAATATTAAAAATTTGATCAAAAATTAATTTTACTCCTATTTTTAGTTTTATACTTGTATTAGTAGGGTTTAAAATTCCTGATAGCATGTTATTTTTAAATTTTTATTTCTTCTTACATAAATCTAATGCTAAACTATTTAATCTGCTAAAAATTTAAGTTTGGGGAATGAAAAATATTTTAAAAACTAGAATTTTATTTGTTCTCAAATGTGCTACAAGTGAATTTGATTTGAAAAGA
>NEWO01001639.1:0-11785 GCA_003013225.1 Phalaenopsis aphrodite
CTTGTGAGCCGATTAGAATAAAATAAATATTTATTTTGTGTTAGGTAAAAATTTAAAAAGTTGGTGTTTTCTAATAAAATATATAATGGAACTGTTATTAGAAAAAAAATGTTGCAATGAATGCAATCTTTAAATAGTAGGTGGCATTAAATGTGAGAATAAAAGATTTCTTTCGCATACTATTTAAATTTTGTATGCATGCATGTTTCCCGATTCCCAATACTGGTGATGCCTCTTGATTTCTTATCCCATGAACAACCAATAGCCCCATAAAAATCTTCTCTATCAAGGTTTAGTCTTTCGTCTTCTCGGCATTTTCTCTGGTGAGCTCCTTCATTTCCTCCGACAACACTATAACAAGCTCTCATCAAGATGATTCATGCTCTCAGGCCTGGTAACAAGCATAATAGTAGAGCTCGAACTCATCCTATGGGCTCAAAAATGGGCTCGAGCTCGAGTCGAGCGTCTTTTGCGTTATTTAAGCCAAGCTTGAGTTTATTATGACACAGCATGACCCGACTAGATTACAACCCTACATGGAACAAATGAACCGTACATTTTAATGTCGTTTCGAGATGACATTACAATCAATGGTCTCATGTTTCATAGGTCAATGAAAAACAAGTAACATGTAGATAAGTTTCATTCATGTTTTTAAAATACATCATTGAGATTGAAGAAAAATTAGTGCCAAGTTTGGTAAATAGACAACAAGTCTAATAGCTATGGTGGCAACAAAGTGATATTCGACCTCAAATTTTGTGATATTTTCTTGACTCCGAGAAATGAAGTTTCAACTAAAAGGCTTGTTTCGGGTTTATTAAAGTCATATTGTCACAACACATTTAAGATCATAGAATTCATGTTGTTGAAATTGTGAGTTGTGATGGAAAAAAAATGCTAAAACTGCTAGTTCTATACGTGCTAAGCAATATTTTATTTTAAAAAAGTCTGATGATTTGTGGTGAGAGTCTTCTATCCACGGTAAAGGCTATGTTTAGAAGTATAATTGTTATGCACTATAACTAACTACGACAACTCTCGAAATGGTCTAATCATTGTTTGTAGAACCATAGTATAGAAGAATAAGTATTTGTAGGTAGCAGGTGGTATAGTTTTAATGGTAGTATTTTTCATCTTGGTATAAACAAGAAAATAATGAATGCGGCTACTTTTTTTTTTAATTATAAGGTATCACTTGTCATTCTTATATGACATAGATTTTTTGGATTGAAGCTACATTTGTTTAATATGAAAGTTTTATTTACTTTGGGTAGCAAATATTTATGGTACTTCTTTGAAAGTGGATCAATATAATTTTAATTGTACTAGACCGTCGGTCGCAAGGGTGTTGGTGGAGAGAGATGTTACACTTCCGTTTTGTGATTCAATTTGGATTGGTAGTTCAATAGATGAATACTAGCATAATGTGGAAATGGAGTTTGTCCCTCTTGTTGTAATAAATGTAAGATGTTTTGGTATAATTTAGCTAATTGTTTCATTGCCCACTGGAAAATAAAGAAGTTTAGTGGAGCAAACAATGGAAGAAAATTTAATGTGCCTAAATTTAGAACCAAGAGGACAGGTTGGGATTATTAACTAAATGGAACAAATCTCTTAAATCGGGTAATATCAGTGAAGCTGTAAAAATATTTTTAGAGGATACTGTAAAGGATTCTCAAGGTTCAATTGATGCTGAGAGTGCTATTTGTGATAATATTTTTTGTGATGATAATGGGAAAAGAAGTGATGAAAAGTTGGAGTTGGGGATGTTGTTGTAGCTAATAAGGATATTTTTGTTAATATTTCTAATGTTAGTATTGATGATCCTGGACCTGACCCACAATTATGCAGTAATTTAACTTCCAAGAGATAACGAAAAACTTGACCCAATTTATATTTAGCGGCTAGTGTGCAAAATCAAAATAATATAAAATTTAAAATTTTTCATTAATAATTTATACACTAAGGGTAATACACAAGTATACGTACCGTTTTAAGTAATATAGAGTTTTTTTTTAAAAACTCCAGTATCAACCTCATAGAGAAGAGAAGTAAGAAATCTCTTAGACCAATTCTAGTCTTCTACTATTAGTCCTTAGTTTGGAATTTCAATTAAAGTGGTTTTCCTAATAACTATTCGTAAATAAAAATCTTAAATTTAAAGATAACTTTTCTGGAAAAATTGGTTTTGAGAATTTCGTGATGATAAAGACTACTCTGCTCCTGCAATGACTTAGATAATGTGTAAGAACGAAATGCTTAAAATATAATATTGTCAATGACAAATATGAGCATACCTATTATTTATCATCTCTTGAGTGCATATAGAACATTGGCTAATCCAGAGTTAACTCCTTAAATCTGTGGTTACGCTGGGAAGATACTAGCTGTTACTCTAGAGTTCCCACGTACACTTCACCTGAAGGCTAACATATGGCTTTAGGTTCCAAAATTTTGGATCAAATTAGGAATTTTAGTCTGTCATTATAAAATCTCTAATTTACGTTCATCAAAACTTATCTCCCTATATAATTGCACTCCTCCTTGGACTTGGCATCCCCTTCCTCCAAAGTGAGTGTAGTACTCACTAGTTGGGTGAAATCATAGCCCTTCCAGAGCATTATGTTTCACAACTGATTTTAACATTACAAGTGATCAGTTTGTAAAGTAAATTAAAATTTGATGAAAATACCATCACATTAATGAAATAAGAGAAGATCTAAGCAAATCTAAATTCCTGAACATTGTTTCCATTTCATTGTAAAAGAAAAATAAAATGAAGATAATGACATAAGAAGTAAAAGAATTAATAAAATTATGAATTAATTATGTGCCAACAAGAAACATATCTTTTTTGAGTGTATAGGTAAGCCTAGTATTCTATTAGTTTCTTTCAACTATCTGTCACCTAGAAGCTTCTAATATAAATAGATCATTAATAATATTTTCTTAAAAGTTGCATTGCCGCCTAAACTACTTTGTCATAGCCAACTGGCCAAAGCGAGTGCACTCATGTTGCGATATTACTGCTCTCCCGACTTACAATAATTTTTAACATAACATATTGCCACTTAAGTAATGTCAATGAAGTGAAGGGGATATTACTCATCACATTAAAATAAAAAGAATTCTATCTTGAAACAAATTTTCCTACTTATGTAGCTACTTCATATCAAATGAAAAGAGTAAAGAAAACTACTCACAAAGCATGGATTAAACAAAACAAAAAACTTTATTAAATCAAATAAAATCCACTAGAAAGTATTTACAATAATTATAAGATAATTAAGAACATGATACTTAAATTTTTCTCTCTGAAAGAAATATGAAAATCCCTCCAACAAAGTCTCTCGCTGATCCATGCAATGCTCATACAATTCCTTTACACATATCTTTCAAAATCCCTCACCAATATCTGTAGACATGGTGGAAATCTAACTCTCCATCTCCGCTTTACACTCATGTGAAAACTCTCTCCAAAAATCCCCCCTCATATGAGAGACACCAACACCCCTTTTAAAGAAAAGCCAAGTACCTCATTTTTCCAAGAGACACACCTCTTCACTTTAGGAGACACACCACTTCATCCAATAAACTTTCCAAGTGTTTTGATTTATTTAACTACTCTATGGGGCATGCAAGTTGCTTGGAATCTTTGAGAATTTCCGAGAATAGCCTGAAATAGCCTTGAGTATCCCAATTTATGGTGCTTAGGCGCCATTTTCTGAGCATGATTGGTGCCCAGGAGCCACTCTGCAAGTAGCTCCATGGTTTTGCCCCGTTTAACTCCGTTTCATCTCCCTTTCGCCCTGTTTCAGCTCCGTCTTGCTCCAAATTGTTATACCTACAAGATAAGCATGAAAATAACCTTCATTTAATGTGTAATTTTATTAAAACAAATTTGATAAATCTAAAGGAGATTAAACATAGAAAGACATAAAAAAATGTGTCAGGTCATAAATTTCTTCCGTGCTCGTTTTGACTTCAAATTGCACCATTTTTGCTTTATTTTCTCCAAGAATCCATTTCTTGTACTTGAAGCCAAAAATAAGCAAAATACATTTCTTTAAAGTGTAATATCATTAAAAATTAGCATAAAAATGTATATAAAAAGTAATCATTTCTTTGGTGTATCAAAATCCCCCAAACTTAAATGTTACTTATCCTCAAGTACCGTTATAACTTTTAAAACTAATATTGTTAACTTGTGGTTATGGGTTTTTTTAGATGACCTAAAATTTTGTTTTAGTAATGTTATAGTCCAAATTAGAACAATTTTTAGTAAAGTAGATGATATCTAAGGTATCAGAACATTTAGTATTAAATTTAAGAATATTGATTTTCTATTTAATTGAGACTTAATTGAAATTTTTCTAAACTTAACATTTCTAGAAAATTATTAAATTCAGAATAAATGAATTCTATATTTCAAAATATTTTTTACTAATACTTTATGACATTAAGCATATGATTGATCTTAATTTTTTTCCTTAGAAAGATTCAAGTGAAATTAATTTTAAGGTAGGTCCTATTCCTCAAGCTTCTCCTCCCTTTTCGTACTTTTCTTTGCTTTTTTTTTCTTTTTCTTTTTCTTTAAGGATATTTTTAATTCTTAGTATTTTTAGGTGAGGATTACTATATCTGAATATACTTTTAATGATTTTGAATTTCATTATCCATTTTCTAAAGTAGAGAACTTATTTTCTTTCCTTAACCTAAAATCTAGTATTAGTTTTTGAAAAAGAATTTTCATAAAATCTAAACTAAAAAAAAAAGTATTATTCTAAAAATCTTTAATTTTTCAAAGATTCAATTTTTCCTATTATAAATAGTAAAATCATAGACATTTTTGGTAAATAAAATTTCTAAACTATTTTTCTTTCTACTTTTATTTTTTGTACTTAATGTTATACAAATTTAAAATCAAGTTTGGGAGGAAGAAAAATCATTTTAAAACTTAACTTTATTTATACTCATTAGTTTGTATTTAATTTGATATCACTTTTTAAAAATACATGTGTTATGTGGTGTTATCTTTAGAATACTTAAATTTTTTATTTTTAGAAATGATATAGAAAAACTTAGTAAAAAATTTAGTAAAAAGGATGAAGCTAAAGTTAAGATACTGAACAGATCATATCACTTTCCACAACATATGTCTGTCAACAAGTTTTAACATTTCAATTGCCCAGGTCGAAAAGTAAATAAAGATTGGAGTTCAAATCATCATAAATTATTAACATTTAAAATCGTACAAAATAAAATCAATTCTTCACGAAACCATATCTCAAAGTAGGGAGAAGGATAAAAAAAACTACTCAGAATTTATGAGAAGGATACGATAAATCGCGAATTTCATATATAAAAATAAGTCTACAGAACAAAAGAAATAAAAGACACAATTTATCTCACAATTCTTCCCAAGCAAATCCCTAGAAGTTATCTCCAAGCCTTTCTCTCATTACAATCCGACTCAATTCTCTCTTATAAGTGTAATGAAGAAGAAATCTCTCACCTTCCCTCTCCTCTTACAACCCTAGAAGAAAATCTCTTCTTCTCTCCTATTGCCTCTCACGCCAACTTTCTCTCTCTCCCTTTCTCCTCTCTTTCTCGTCTCCTTCAACTCTATGAAGTCCTCTCTTTTATTTTGGGCTTCATCCTTTGATAAAGAATTCAAAAGTCCCCTCTAAAAGTCAACTCTTTTGAATTCAAAATATGTGTCATTTGATCTAAGAGACATATCCCTTTATAAAAGAACCTTCCAAAGTGTCTAGATGAATTGAATTACTCCAACATGTGTATAAAACAAGTGTCCCTAAATTCATCTTGAATCGCCTTAATTTGCAAAAATTCATCTTAGATGCATAATGTGTTGATCTGGTGCATCATGTAGACCAGGTCTCAGTCAAACGGTGCATCATGCGCCGATCTAGCGCATCATGTGCTAGAATCCCAAAATTTGCTATTTTAGTTCCAAATTTCATCCTTTTTTCCATTTTTGCTCCAAATGCCTAAAAATGATATACCTACAAATAAAACATGTAAATACCCTTCTTTAAAGTGTAATATCACCAAAAATAAGCATAAAATATGTGTTTAAAACAATATATTATTTTGGTGTATCAAAATCCCCCAAACTTAAATGTTACTTGTCCTGAAGTGACACTTTTATTACATAAAAGAATATGACTTAGGATAGAAAACAACTTATAACTTCTATATTTTAGTAGCAAACTTTAAGAAAAACTATCTAATAACTTAGATTCAAACTCTAACTCTAGGAATACTTAGTAATCAAATTTAAGATTTCAAATCTCTATTCATTTCAAGAAGAATCATAATTTTTCATATTAAGGACATTTAGAACATTCATATGAATAAGAACTTCATGAAAACTTTACTAGTAATGCTACTAATACTCTAATACAAGTTTAGAAAATATAATAAAGCTCCTTCCTTAAGTTGATTCAAGTAAAGCCAATTTTTGATTAGGCATCTCCTCAAGCTTCTCCTCACCTATTTTTCTTTTCCTTTATTTTCTTTTTCCTTTTTTTTTTCTTTTACGACCTTTTCAATCCTTTATTTTCCTTTTCTTTTCTTTTTCAAGTGAGAATTACTATATTTGGATAGCCTTTAATAATTTTTAACTTCATTATCCTCTTCTTAAATTCAAAACTCCTTACCTTTCTTCACTTAATAAATTCATATTGGTTTATGATATTTCATAAAATTTCATTCTTTTCTTCTTATATGAAACTCTAAAATTCTTAAAACTTCAAAAATACAATTTCCTTTAGTTAAAATTGAAAAACATAGTCTTATCTTATTATACCAAACATCTTTAGAATTAACCTAAATTTACTACAATATTTATAAACAAAAGTATTAAAGTTAAATCTTAACATCCCAGATCATGTAAAATTAATTTTTAAAATATAGTTAATCGAGGTAAAATAAAATTTAGTTTACTTATTTTGAAAATAAATTTTTCTTTCCCCCAAACTTAAGTTTAAAAGTTATTTTAAAAATTTTTTAGTACAAAATTTTAGTAGGTGAAAGAAAACAGTAAATGCATGAAAATAAAAACTGACCTGTAGAAGATTTTTGACTATAAAACTAGGCTTTGGTATACTACAGGTACTAACTGTAAAACTACATACAAACTTTAAAGCATTACATAAAACATAATAAATTCTAAATAACTTGTTGAGAATTAAAAACAAAAGTACAAAAACTGAAAATAGTAAAAATGTTGAAAAAGTAAAAGTCTATAATTACTTTACAGATTCAGTTCACAACACAACATAAAAGTTCTTACTACAACAAGTTTCAAATAAAAATTCATCACAATACAATCACAAATAACAAATAAACATTAAAATACACTAAACAAACTCTTAAAAATCAATCATCATGTCCTTTTTTATCATTATCAGAATCTTCTTCTTCTTCATCATGAACAGGAGCATAGGGAGTGAAACTGGGTCAAGTAGGAAAATCCACATTAGGTTCACCCCTAAAATGTCTTACCATAGCATTTTCAAAATCAATATCATGTTGAACTCTTCTCTGCTAATATTCATCATTATAAGCATTTCTTGATCCTATCTCTCCCAATTGAGTTTGAATATTAATTATGTGTATTTATTGAGTAATCAGATGGTCCATAATACCTTCATGTGATGCAGATCAAGAAGTAGATGCCCCTGCAGTAGATGTAGAGGGTCTATCTCTTCTTCCATCTATATATTCAACAATTGATTCCACTCTTTGAATCATATACCTCCATATTAGATTTTGTTGCTATAATCTTTCTTCATTTCAATGGGACTCTACTCCTCATTGTTCACATAGAGTAAAACTCAGGGCAGGTTATCCGAAACCACCAGTTGTAGAACTACCAGCTATACTTCAAGCATGTCAAACAATAAGTGCACAACCATTTATTTCTTTCATTTTTTAAATGCAATAGTTTAGTACATCTCTATCTTTTGTAACATGAGCCAAATGATTTGTTGGCAACAGTTAAGAAGAAATGAAGTGGTGTCATACTTTTGACTGAATAGTCAACATGGAAGCAGGGAAGTTAACTATCTTATTATTCTTAATCTTCCACTCTCCTCTTCCATCAGTAAATAATGCAATCAGTTCATCCAGTGATGAATCAGTCATCACGATGCAGTGTATTCATTAAAAAATACACCCCTCAACCCATAAAAAAAGTATTGATTCGATCAGCAATAAATTTTACTTGTCTACCTCTAGTAGTGAACCGCAAGTTGGAATAAAACTCTTGAATCATGGGGAAAATTGCTACAGCAGTGATGTAACAGAATCTTTCCCAATTTCTGTCAAGGATCAACCTTTCAATCTCGTCACCCAGGTTTTCAAACGCCCGTTGTTGGATTATTTTTCTTGTCTCCCTTTGAGTATTGTAACTATGCTGGGCTTTGAAACTAAAAAATCTTCATGGATTATAATCTTTGCATGACCTTCCTCTCTTAACTCGGGGAGCCATTTGAAAATTCTATGAAAATCTAAATAATTCCAAATAAATTGCTAAATTAAAAATCAAACTCCTAAAGAAAAATTATTGGTAAGAAACTTTTCACAATGAGTTTTCTTCAAGCTTTTTCAAAAAAAATCTCAAATTTTGGATCTCCTAAATCCATGGTGAAATAAAAAATTTCTAAGTTAAAGTGAAGATCTTACCAAGAGAAGAAGAAATCTATGGTTTTTAGCCTCCGAATCCTTCTCTTTCACCCACAATGTGTGCCCTAGACTAAGGTCTTGAGGTAGGATAAAACTTAAGCAGCCAAAATGGAGTTTATCACTATGATTTTACTGTTTTCTAGGCAATCTGGCGTGTTCGGACCTTTGGCACATCACACATCAATCTGGCTCATCATGCGCTAGAGCTTAAATTCACCAGATTTCAGTTTTCGTGAAAATCTGCTCTGTACCACTTTACATCAACCTCTATTTGACTCAAATAAACCTTTCTAAGCATAATTAAAAATCATACTAACTCCAAACCTTTACAAACAGCACAAAGCCCACATTTATATATAAAATTCGCGTTATTACAAACAAACATTTCTCAAGCCAACAAACATCAAATTCAGTTTTTTAAAGCAAACCAACATCCTAACACTGAAATCTAAACATCAAAATTCAAAACATAAACATAAATAGTGTTCAAAAATAGAAAATAAATGCAATCCAACACAACAAAATAACTAAAACAAACAGTACTTAAATAGAAGTTCCGTGCATAAATTAAGTTCAAACATCTTTTTCACTATCGTCCTCCTGGATATCTCTAATAGATTGGTAGCACACATACAAGTTGTAGAAGGGTCGATATGGAAATTCATCAGTTGAATTTTCCTCCTCAATCCAAGAATGTTTCTTGAACATACGTACCAAATCATCTTTAATATGCCCAGTATGTTCAAAATGTTCCTTTAGTCTCCAATCTTGATGATCTAGCATTTCAGTAATATTCCCAATCACATGCATGAGATTCTACATCTATTTTTCAATCTTCTTAATATTCTTCAAAAGTGCACTCGAGTTGTAGCAGGGCTGAATAGGTGATGAATTTTGAGATTCTTGATCCATAAACACATTCATATCATTTTCATCCCCCATTCTAATACAATTACAGTAGACTTCTGGATCCATCGACTTCCGAGGAAGAAGCACTTTTTCCCAACTTTCATAGGTACCTGCGATTGACTGCACGGTAGGAAAATAAAGGACGGAAGTCCATGTCCAGCTGCAGATCCATTGACAATCAAACCCAAAACTGATTTCATAATAATAGCTCCAACATCAATTGGTTTTCCAGTTTGAATACAGTAATTCAGAATCACACTCTCCTTAGTTACTCTACCGATTGTCATGGTGGGCAGTAATTTTGATGCAATGAAGAAGAGCTAGGCTTTTGAAACTGGATTTAAAATTGATGAGGGATAACTTACATTTACATCATCTTTGGCCTCTAAATTCACAACTTCATCCGTATGGTAGCGGTCGAGTTCATTCATATTATCTCTCATAGGAGTAAAATTTGTATAATGAAAAATAGACTTATTTTTAATAATAAACATCTTGTTTATTATTGAAGGAGTGAACTGCACAAATATGCCTTGTACATAAATCATTCCTTGGTTAATCCCATGACGATTTGCATAAAATTATTTTACTACAAGAAAAACTACAACTGTAGTAGTGTAGCAAAGCACTTTCTAGCGCCTTTATGCAATACTCTCTTCAACTCGAGTATTCAACATGTTGAATCCCCGATTCACAAATCCCTTTTCTTTGATAAGCCTATTCTCCTCTAGATATCGATCATGTAACCTTCGCGCACCAATACTGACAAGCTTTCTTCGATTGAAAATTCCAAATCTACTGAGTTTTTAGAGTGGGAAGCCATAGGATTGAAAAGTTGTGACTCTTTGTTGGCACTTTTTTTGGTTGGTGGGGTTGCCTGTAAGAAGCTGTCGGTCACCGGAATCAAAATCCCGTCGCCCGCTTCAGAAAGAAGTTGAAGTTTAGAAAAGTATGAAATCAAACTGAACTCATATTTTTCATAGTTTAAAAGAAAGAGCACTATACCTCAAACCCTGTATCCAGCCCGAAGGATAAACACAAGACTTGAGGATGAAGCTCAATAAAATAAAGTAAAAAAAGTATGACATCCGTCTGGTCTGCGAAACCTTTATATTTGCCGATAAGTTCCCCTATTTGATATAAAGAATTAAATAGGGTTTATATTAAGCTGGGTTCGGACATGCTTCCTATAAGGGCAAGTCCCCTATAGTAATTACATCTTAAATGACCAAAGTCACCTAAGAAGACTCTCAATAAAAATCATGAAATATTATCTTCAAGGAATTTCAAAGGGTAGGACTCTTCAATGAGATTGGACGTAGAGGTGTGAAAGGGGATTGGTTTAAATTTGGAACATTTTATTATAGGATCCAAAGGAGGAAGAACTAGGGGATTTCATGAATCCAAAGGAGAACCTCAGCTTCTTTCCAAGCTATCCTAATGTTTGGCTTCAGTTTTAAGAAGAAAAATTTAGGTGTTTCATCCTACCAATTTTATTTGTTAGGGCTTACATTCATGTGAAATGATCACACAAATAGCCTGGAAGATGTGAGGATTTAGGTCGTGGCAAACGACAACCTCAGAATCCTAAGACGAGTTAGGTCTTATATTGTATTGCAGGGTTATACGAAGGCCTAAAGATATGGTGAGGATTTATGTTGCATAAGAAATCAACCTCAAAGTCCTGTGGCTTTATTGTTTAAGTCTAAGGAAGGAAGATTGGTTTAGTTGGAGAAGACATGTTTTGCTGTTGAAGATGACCGTGCTGCCCACCATGCTAGCTCAAAGCTCCTTGCTGCGACGTGTTTGAGTTTTCTAGTGTGTTAAGTTATAATGTCAAATCAGGTGGCCCTATGGTTAAAGTTCTTTAAATTTAATGACGGCATATTAAAGGTTATTAAAGCAACACCGGTTAGGATCCTACGGTTCACACGTTTCGAAACCACTATTTTCTATTGGATTCACTTAGTATAAATGAACTTACTAAACCCAACTTAATGGGTTCCATAATTTCATTTAGACCATGGGAAGCCTCCTTAGCAACCGTAGGTTACCTCCTCCGAGGGATTCCCGATCATCCGATAGAGTCATCTTAATTTAGTTGCAATTGTAGTTTTATGTGATGTTTGTGATTAAATTTTGAGTTATTTTATATTTTGAA
>NEWO01001639.1:22078-40822 GCA_003013225.1 Phalaenopsis aphrodite
ATAATTGATCTAAGAGATCCAAATAATTCATTATAAAAGATTTGAATTATTAACCAGTCTAGTAACGAATGATGAGGGCATTTCCTAAGAAGATGTTTAAATCTCTCCCAAGCTTCATATATTGACTCTCCATCAATCTGACAAAACAATGTTATGTCATTTCTTAGTTTAACAGTCTTGGATGGAGCGAAATATTTGGATAGAAATTTCTGTGACAGTTCTCCCCTAATTCTAATAGATCGAGTTGCTAACTAGTTTAACCACATCTTAGCCTTATCCCTCAGTGAATAAGGAAAAAGTCTAAGTCTAATAGTATCGTTTGAGACTCTATCATATTTAAAAGTAGGACATAGTTCTAAAAAACTAGCGAGGTGTAAGTTAGGAACTTCATTTAGTGTACCTCCAAATTGATTGTTTTGTACCATTTGGATAATATCAGGTTTAAGCTCAAATGAATTAGCAGCTATATAAGGATTTTGGATAGATAAGTGAATTTCATCTGCTGTAGGATTTGCATAATCTCTTAAGGGTCTAGGTTGGTGTTCATTCATAATGTTTTCCATTGTATCACAATTTCCAGCCATTATTGTTCCTTTTACTCCAATCACTCCAAATTCTTCAATTCTATGAACCTACAACCAAAAATACAAGAAAACATAACTTTAAAGTGTAATATCGTTATAAAATATATCATAAAAATACTACATTTTTAGGCACATTATTTTCCTAGTGCAACATAAATCTTCACCTTATCTTTAAGCCTTTGCACAGTCATGTTGTGCAAATTAAGCCCTAAATTGTTTTAGGATTCTGAGATTGTCGTTTGTTGTGACATAAATCCTCCAATCTTCTAGGCTATTTATATGATTGTGTCATATGAATGTAATCACTAAATAAAAATAATTGGCACGATGAAATACTTAATAATTTTTCTCTCAAATATGAAACAAAACCATAAGATAGATTGAGAAGTTATTGAGGTTCTCCTCAGGATCTATGAAAACCACTAGTTTTCTCTCTTTGGATTTCATAATAATGTTCCAAATTTGATCCATTTCCATTTGACACTCCTTGGTTCGATCTTTGAAAAGTCCTATCCTTTGAAATTCTTGAAGACTATATTTTCTGATCTAAATCGAGAGTTTTCTTAGGTGACCTCAGTCATTTAAGATGTAATTAGCTATAAGAGCTTACCCTTATAGGAAACTTTAAGAGCCCAGCTTAATATAAACTGTATCAATCTTTTATATTAAATAGGGAAACATGTTAGTAAACATAAATAGTTTCACAGACTAAAAAAGATGTCATAAATTCTTTAGTTTTCTTAATTCAGTCTCACGAACAAGTGATATGTCTATTCCCTTGGATAGGTATGTCACTTATAGTGTTGTGCTCGCGTATTTAAACTATTGTTTATATGGGATCAATTTTGTCTCCTATTTTCAAAATTAAAGTATTACTTTCCAAAATTTAATATATATCACATTAAATCAAATATCTCTTTTCCCGACAAAAAGGCAACTGACATCTCATAAGCATCAAGTTTCATTTGTTTATTTAATATATCTTTCATAAACTTTGCATAACTTGGCATTTGTTCCAAAGTTCTGTGAATAGAATATTGATTGTAAGCTTCCTAAATATCTTAATAAATTTTGAAACTTGTTGATCGTAAGCTCCGCAATTTGACGCCACCATCCCCATAACTGCCAAATTATCGCACACTTTTGAACTATCACTTTGTCTGACTCCTCCTCCGCCGTTGGATTGATGCACACACAAATGGATAACATCCATTCATTATCCTCATATGTTCTAAACCGATAACCATTCACACTAAATTCTTCAATCTCGGTCGATAGTCAACTAAATCGATCATTGCTTGTTCTTATAGTTTCATCTAGTAAAGGAAAACACATCCATACGGTTAGATACATTTGAAATTAACATTCTCTTCATAATAGATGAAACCAAGCACAATTTTAGAATTTTTGATCTATACCTTAGCCTAAGAGGTGAGGCCATGGTTGGGTTGGTTGTAGACGTTCATTGTGACTCCACGAAGCTCTTGCAAACACCAATTTGAATTGAGGTTGAGCGTAGGTAAAAGATTGATCATGGGGTGATGTTGCTTTAGTCTAGAAGTGGGTTAGAGTACTCAATAGAAAGGGGTTTTGATAGAGAACTTCCACGTTTGGTCTGAGGAAGCTTTTGGGTAATTTAATTTAAGCTTTTATGGAGTTTAATAGGATGGCAGAAAAAACTCTAAATTTTGAACTCAAAATTGAGCTTATGAAGTGGATTTCAGTAGGGGAACATGGTTGGAATGAACTTAAGGTAGCTTAGAGAGGCTCTAGAAGCAAATTAATTGTGTTTTCTTAAGGATTTTGACACACTTTGAAGTTGGTCAAAAATGGGGCTTCTTATAGCCCTGGCCAAGGGGAGGGCCTCAGACTTTGATTGGCTGGTGCAAGAAGGCTGAGGTGGAGGTCTGAGTGGTGCAAGCATCGAATGTGGAAGTTCCATAGTGGATGGTTTCAATTTTGTGTTAAAATAGAGAAAGTCTCCTCAGATTTGAGCTTTCCAGCAACTAGAGTGGCTAGCTAGAGGTGACGTGGTGGCAAGCTCAGTTTAAGAGCGCCAGGAAAGTCCTAATTGTGATTACATTGGAGGTTTGATTGCTGATTGCATGGGGGGAAGAAATTAACCAAAGTGGGGCAGCATATCTCCTTAATTTGGGGGACCCTTGGTCCATGGCTCAAATCTTGGCTCTTGGGTTATCTGATTAACATCTGAGGTGGCTAACCAGTGTAGGAGAGATTTGATATTGATTAATGCAAAAGTGTTGATTCAATTTATGGTTTAGGTCCAAAATTAGGGTTTTAGTTTGAACTTGGGTCTAGGTTGGGCTTAGGTTATGATTTGGGTCTTGTGATTGATCAAATTGACTTGAATAATTGTCATGGGAAGTTTGTAAAAGGAATTGGGTGTTTTTGAATTGATTGAGAGTTCAATTTAGTGGAATTTGGCTCATGGTAAATATTGGGACATTTGGGCTAGACTTGGGCTTAGATTGGGCTATATTTTGGATTTGGTTCAATTGATGGCCCAAATTGTTTGATTTTGATGAAAAGTTTTGTATATCAATTGGGCGTAAATTGTGGAGTTATGAAGTTCAATAATTAAAGATTTTGATTTAGGTGGGATTTGGGTTAAGTTTAGGTTAAGGCCACTTGAGGGCTTAAATTGATCAAGGTGAATTTTATAAAGAGTTTGAAACTCAAAATTAGGGAGAGTGGTTTAATTATGGGATTTAATTTGGGAGGAATTTGAGTCTATGGTCAAAATTGGGGATTTTAAGTGGGCTTGGAATTTGGGTTTGAAATTGGGTTCAACATGGCCTCAATTTGGTTTTAATTAAGATTGAGCATGATTAATTTTGATTTGGAATTGAATTTGATGAAGATTGAAGTCAAATTGGTGGAAATTGGGGGTGATTTTGGGTAATTGGGCCTTAAAGGGCAAAATTGGGATTTTGGTAAAAATTGGTCAAATTGGACTTCATGAGTGGTCAAGATTGGTTTTAAAAGTATTTGAAATGATTTTTCGAGGTTTTGGGGAAATTTGAATCACCAATGACATTTTGGCAATTTTGTGAACGATAAGGGTATTTTGGGAATTTTGGAAATATTGGAATGTTTTGGGAAATCTGAGTTGTTTGAAATGGTTTGGGACAATTTCTTAATAAAATAAGGTAGTTTGGATAATTTGGGAAAATTTAGGGGTCTCAAAGGAAATTTGATAGTCTTAAGAAAGTTTGGGGGCAAAAGGCTAAATTGGGTATTTGAGTAGGATAAGATCAATTGAGGATGCTAATCGGAATATTACCCTTTTTTGAGCTATGAGACCAAGGGAACTCCCATTTTGGATCCTCCATGTGCTGTTCTTAGCCAAACCCTATCCTAGGGCTAATGGATTAGGGGACCTTCCACCAGTCTCCAAATGAGTAAGGTATCAAGCTAAGCATGCTTAGATAAGGGTCTAAATTGTGTATGCATGTATCAAGTGTGTGCGTGCAGGAATGACCAAGACCACACCACCCAGGGCTAACCCTAAAGCCAAATAGTCTTATATGGACTCCTTTTAAGCACCCCCATATTTGCTCCACCTACTAAGTGCTAGAGGTTAGAGCCAACATGTTGAACGTCAAGATAAGCAAAGAAGAGTTTTAGAATTTCAAATGGTGAGGTTCCCCTACTAGTCTTCTAGGAAAATTCAATAAGAAAGTCCTATAGCTAGATCCTAGGCTTCTAAGGAAGAAACTAGACCTCAACCGAAAGTGAGGTCAGCATGAGACTGTTGCACTAAGTGAAGAATGTAGTGCAATAATTCAAAAAAAGCTTCCTTAAAAGCTTAAAGACTCTGGTAGCATCATAATACCCTTTGCAATTGAAGAGAAATTTTATGGAAAAGCTATATGCAATTTTGTAGCTAGCATTAATCTCATGCCTTTATCAATTTTTTGAAGGTTAGACTTAAGAGAGATATGTCCCACAACTGTAACCCTTCAGTTAACTGATTGATCTATTACTTATCCTAAAAGGGTTATAGATGATGTACTTGTTAAGGAAGATAACTTTATCTTCTTTGTGGATTTCATTGTGTTAGACATGGAAGAAGATAAAGAAACTCTCACTATTTTGGGGAGACTTTTCTTGCTGCTGGATGTGCTATGATTGATGTGCAAAAGGAGAGTTAACCATGAGAGTTAATGACCAGGAAGTAACATTAAATGTTCTAAAGTCAATTAGGTATCCTATTAAAGAATAATGTTATAGAATGGATATTTTGGATTATATGATTGTTAAACATTATCAATTAAAATGTGATCTCATTTCTGAGGAAAAAATGAAGTTATATTAGATTAAGAAGGAATAGATAGTTAAACTGAAAGTGATTTTGATGAAAAATCGTCAGAGTTAAATTTTGAGGATACAAATTATGTTAAAGAAAACTTTAAGATTTTGAATACTACTGAAAATAGTAAATCTCTTATCCCTTTAATAAAAACCTCCTGAACTTGAAATGAAAGTTCATTCTATGCATTTAAAGTACGCATTCATAGGAAATTCATCCGCTTTACCTATTATAATATCCTTAGAATTAAATAAGGATTAGGAAGAAAAATTATTGGAAACATTAAGATATTATAAAAAAGCTTTTGGTAGGATGTTAACAAATATTGAAAGAACTAGTCCTTCATTTTGTTTGCACAAAATCTTAATGGAAGACAACTGTAAACCCTGAGCTGATTCTCAAAGGAAATTAAATGTTGTTATGAAAGAAGTGTTAAAGAAGGAAATTTTAAAATGGTTAGATGTTGGATTATTTATCCAATTTTAGATAGTGCATGGGTTAATCATAGTCATTGTGTTTCAAAGAAAAGAAAAGTGATTGTAGTTGTAAAAGAAAAGAATGAATTAATTCCAATAAGACAAGTCATTGGATCGTGAATTTGTATTAACTAAAGAAAATTAAATGCTACCACTAGGAAGGATCACTTTTTTTTATCTTTCTTAGACCAAATCTTGAATAAACTAGTAGGACATGTTACTTATGCTAGGATCAAACTTTCAGTTATCAAAATTACAAGAAGAATTAACCTTTATTTTAATTAAGTTAATTACCTGCCCACTTTATTTTCAACTATAAATTATTACAAAATAAATCAAAATTTAATTTCAATTATAGCATCTTAAGTTTACGTAAGAAAATATATTGCTAGATATTTTATTATTTAAATTCAATCCTCCCTGTGGGTTCGATATTCAGGACTTAATCAAAAAGTTCTATATTACTTGATAACGATATGTATACTTGCGTAGTATCTCATATTTAAATACTATAACTGCATTCTTTTTTGCTTCATAGTGAAAATTTTACCTAGCCTTTGCTTTGGATCAAGCTTTTGGTGTTGTTGCAAATTAAGAATAACTATTAAGGAATTAAATCATATAATCGCATACATCGTATTTTAGATCTATCTATATAAAAAATCAGAATCAAGTTTTTGGTGCCATTGCAGGGAGGAGGAAAAATATAATAGTAATTTGTAAAAATATTTTCAAAAGGAGAAGTTCTTGGATAGCAAAATTTTTAGTAAGTCATATTTAAACTTTATGATTTATTTTAGGAACATTGTTGTGTTCTTTTATATAAAGTTTTTTTAGTGTCTTTTTTTTGTTTCCTTTTATTTTGTTTTATTTTATTTTGATTTATAGTAATGTATGCATAGTTCAGGTTCTACAGGACTTGTGCCTTACAATTTTGAATTAGAGAGAACTATTAGAAAAATTTTAAAATTAAAAATTAATGAAAATTTTCAAGAAATCACAAATCAAAATAATTAAAATGTTGAAAATTTTTAACCTTTAAGAGATTATGCAAACTCTACGGTGGATGAACTTCATTGTAGTATTCAAAAACCTGCTGTAGTGGCTAATTCATTTGAGCTTAAGCCTACTATTATCCAAATGGTATCAAATAACCAGTTTGGGGGAGCACCAATTTAGGATCCAAATTTACATCTTGCCAATTTTATAGAATTGTGTGCTACATTTAAATATGATGGTGTATCAGATGATGCTATAAGACTTAGATTATTTCGTTTCTCACTGAGGTATATGGCTAAGATATGGTTATAATCATTATCATCTCAATCAATCAGAACTTGGAGTGGTTTAGCATAGAAATTCCTTGCTAATTATTTTCAACAATCTATGAAACATAGAAATGATATTACATCTTTTAGCCAATTTCAACGTGAATCTATTTATGAGGCATGGGAGTGATTTAAAGAACTCTTAAGAAAGAGTCCACACCATGTTATATCAGATTTGTTAATAAATCAAACATTTTACAATAGTGTAGGTTGATCTTTTAAATTTATTATTGATGTCGCTACTGGTGGCTCATTAATGTCATAATCATTTAATGATGCTTATGCTTTAATAGAAGAGATGGATACCAATAATTTTCAATGGTTTTCTGAAAGGATAAATCTTGATAAAGTAGCCAATGTTCATGAAACTGATGCTTTCACCATGTTAGCAAATGAAGTTGTTGCAATTTCAAGGAAGTTAAACCATTTCGGAATGAATTTTTCTCAAAGAATTCCTATGAATGAAGATAATTCATTAGTACAAATGGTAGATTCTCAAGTATCATTAGACACTTTGAATGTCATAAATAACAAGTAGAATAATCCATATTCAAATTATTATAACCCACATTCAAAGAACCATCCCAACTTCAATTAGAATAATAATACAGGTAGTAATAATCAGCAATGGGGGAACAACCAAGTAAACCCATTTAAAAATTTGAACAACCAAGGGAATAGCAATTATAGATCTACTTACCCTCTAGGTTTCAATACTTATCCACAATTTAAGAAGAAGTTGTCTATAGAAGAAGTGGTGTTACAAATGAGAAATCATTTACAAAGTCAAGGAGCTACAATTAGAAATGTTGAGAATCAACTTGGACAAATAACAAATTAATTAAGTAATAGAACCCAAGGAACACTTCCTAGTAATACAAAAGTAAATCCAAAAGCCTAGAATAAAGAGCAACTAAAACATGTTCAACTTAGAAGTGTAAGATAATTTGAAAGTAGAGTTCGAAAAGAAACTAAAGTAGAGAGAGAAGAGATTGAATAACCAAGAGAGGACACTTCAAAAGGCTTAGAGAGACCTATTTCTCCACTTAAAGTTAATTTGGAAAAACCACCACCTCTATTTCCTCAGAGGCTTCAACAACAAAGGTTGGAAAAGCTATTTTCAAAATTTTGGAAATTTTTAAGAAACTTACAATTAATATTCCATTTGCTGAAGCCTTAGAACAAATTCCAAGATATGTGAAGTTTATGAAGGATATTCTGAAATGAAAAAAAAAGTTTCAAGATAATGAGATTGTTGCACTTAGTGAGGAGCGCAGTGCTATAATTCAAAAAAACTTCCTGAAAAACTTAAACGTCCTGGTAGCTTTACATATCCATGTGCAATATGAGACAAATTTTATGGGAAAGCTTTATGTGATTTAGGAGCAAGCATCAACCTTATGTCATTTTTAATACATAAAAGACTGGAACTAGGAGAAATAAACCCGACTACTTTAACTCTGAAGTTAGCAGAGAGATCAATAACATATCCTAAAGGGGTTATAGAAGATGTCATAATGAAAGTGGATCAATTGATCTTTCCTATTGATTCATTGTCCTAGATATGGAGAAAGATAAGGAGATACCTATCATTTTTGGGAGACCTTTCCTAGTCACAGGAAGAGCAATGATAGATGTGCAGAAAGGAGAATTAACTATGCATGTCAATGATCAAACAGTTACATTAAATATTTCAACATCAATGAAGTACCCTGCAAAAGGTAAAGATGGTGAATGCTATCGAATGGATGTTATAAGATATTTAAGTGAATGTCATTTCAAAAAATTTATGAAGAGAAAATTGAGACGAAAAAGTTGGAACACAAGCATGAAGAGGAATTATATCAATATGACGATTTATATATGGGAGATTCAAATTATGTTCGAGAAAGTTGTTAAGTTTTGGACATAATAGAGAAACACACACAAGAACATTTCACATTCCCTCACAACCTAAACCCTGAACCAAATTTTCTTAACCTACTCCCCTACACTGTTGGAAAATTATGTGGGTGGTCCCCCAGACCCTTAGCCTTAAGCTAGGGTTTGGCTAAGACCGGTACATGGAGGATCTAAAATGAGGTTCCCTTGGTCACATGGCACCATAAGGGTGATTTTTATGATTTCCATTATCAATTCATTTCAATTTTGCCCAATTCGCAATTTTGACCCTTTTAGCCCCAAACTACAGAAAATTACTAAGATAAACCTAAAACCCTAAGTTTCTCAAATTGACCCAAAACTCTCAATTTCATCCAAACGTAATTTCAAACCAGTTGAAACCACTTAAATTACACAAAACACCCCAAATTTTCCAAAATTCTCAAAATGTCGCAAAAATTCTTAAAAATGCTGAAATGCCCGTGGTGGCCCAAAATTTCCCAATACCTCCATAATCATTTCAAACACCCCTAAAACTAATTCTTGACCATCCATTGGGGACAACTTGACCATATTGACCCATTTTGACTAGAAACCCCAAATTGCCCCTAAGTGTCTAAAGTCCCTAAATCACCTCCAATTTCCATCAAATTAATCTCAATTTTCTTCAATTTTAGGCATAAACTCAAATTCACTATGTACAAACCCAATTGAAACCAATTTCAAGCCAAATTGAACTATCTTTCAAACCCCAATTTTAAGCCCAAATTTGAAACCAAATTGACCATCCCTTCAAATTCCACCAAATTGAATGCCCTCCATCCAATTTGTCCAAATTGACTTCCCAAACTGTTTATAAAATTTTCATAGACCAAATTGAGCCTTCAATTTGCCTTGGCCAAGTCTTAAGCATATCCCGAATGCAAACCAAGCAGAAATTCCCAATTTTGCCCCAAAGTCCAAATTCTTCAAATTAAAAACTCTTCAATTTTTCAGCCAATCCATTCCCAAATACCTTGTGACAATACCCAACACCAAATTCACCAATAAAGTGAAGTTGATCCGAGCTTTAGCCAAGCCTAAACCCAAGTCCAAGTCAACTCATGCATTTTGAACCCAAACCCTAAACCCACTTGGAATTACTTGGTTTGACCCATCTTAAACAACTTTTGTAGCCACTTAAACTCTAAGATCCACCTTAAGTGCTCTTAGCCCACCCTGGAAGTGTCATGGACCAGGAGTCCTATGATTTAGGGGATTCCTTCCCATTTTTGGCAAAGTGACCTAAGCTTGAGCTCAAGTGATTAAACCCCCATCCTAATCAAGTTTAAGCATCACCTTGGAATCCCTTAGCCAGCTAATAACCTCCCCTGTGTTTGTTGGCTAGCCTAGTCAATCGAAATTCTTAAACCGAGAAACCATCCGAGCGGACCAAGCCCAAATTACACCAATCCAATGCGATCACCACCATTGGTCAATGGCGCTGCTCAACCCTCACCTAAGCTCCCTTCTCCACGCTCCAACTTTGCTAATTGAACCCTAGATCCCCCTCCATTTAAAATTCTTCCTCCATGGCCAAATAGAGAGAGTTGTCATTTTCTTAGGGAAAGTCCACTAAATTGCTCACAGAGCCTCTCCAAGCCGCCTTGAATTCATCCCAACCATTTTCCCTCACTGAAATTTCTTGCCATAGCTCAATTTTGAGTTCAAAAATCAAGAAATTTTTTGACCTTCTACCAAACACCATAAAACTTCATATTTCTTGTCCTAAAAGCTTCCATAGAAAGGATGAAGGAGTTCTACATCAAAACTCTCTTCTATTGAGCCCTCCAAATCACCTTTAAACCAAGGCTACACCACCCTCTGATCAAAATCATACTTAGAGCTTATACCATAGTAATTTAACACCTCGAGGAGGTTCGTTGGACTCTATTAAAGCTTCCACAAGACATCACCTCTTTGGCAAAGTTATATTTCAAAAACCTTACAAATACCTTCAGTTTTATAAATTCATAAGAGAATGTTAATTTCAAATGTATCTAGCTTTGTGGATGTGTTCGTCGCAATTAGATGAAGCTATAGAGACTAACTGTGAGTGATTTGGTTGAGTATCGAGCGAGATCAAAGTGTTTTAGTGTGAAAGGTATTCAGATTAAGATGATTGGGGACGATGAACGGATATCGTCCATTTTTGTGTGAATAGTTTGTATGGCTGAGATCGTGTTGTACGGAAGGATGGAGCAATAAATCGGAGACGCATGGCGGCTGACTCAAGTGGCAACAAAAAATGACGGAGTGATGCGTGTGAGTTCAATGCGTTGTAGGATGAGGTTGCGACGAGTCGTATAAGTTGGAGAAAAAAGAAAGATTAAATGAATTTATTTTAATTCCAAAACTTAGAAAACTCATAACGTGGGATAGAAAAATAAAAACACCCTCTCGCTTAGTGAATAAAGGAGAATAATGTGAAATCAAAATAAAAAAATATTTGATGAGTCTTTGATTTTAAATTAATTAAATACCATTTGGATTATTTTAATTCTAACTAAATAAATATTGATCACCATGGCTTGAGATTTTATTGGTTACTTCATCATGTTAATAAGGGTGTTCTCTAATTTTTCCAACCTGAGAGAGCCCCTCTAGCTTTGAAATCCCAATTTTCAAGTCTAGTTGTCTATTTTGCTTAAAATAATTATATAAATTAAAATATGTTTGGGACTTTTTTTTATAGTTTTAGTGTGGTCAAAGAAATCTAAGAAAAATGTAAACTAAGTATGAATGCTTTTGTCCACTGCAATGGTTAAGTAAATCCTAAAAACTCACTAAATTTAAAATAAATAAAATAATATTTAAAAATTGTTAACAATTATCCAACACTATAAATAATAACTATTTTAACTCACTGTAAAAATTTGAAACTTATTTGAATAAATTTGATCACCAAAATTTATTTTCTAAGTAAAATGGTATTTTAGCATTAAAATAATTATAATAAACTAACTATAATTAGGAAAATTATGAAAAAAGGGTTTATAAGTTTTTTGTGATTAGGAGCACTCAGAAAAAGTAAATATTATTTTAAAATAAATTCTTCATCTTTTAGGTATATTTAGATTTTAAAATAATAAAAAATGATTAAAGATTAAGAAAAATTATATGAAAATACCCAAAGTTGTTTCTTATTGTTCTCTCATCACTTGAGACCATTTAAAATATCTTTCCTAATTTTTCTTATTCAACAATGTATTTTTAAATGCCAAAAATGTATTTTTCTTAATTTTTTATTAAAATAAGTATAATAAATAAAATAAAATTTGTAAAAATGAAAAGTTTTCTTTCTCTGGGTTCTTTGGAGTTAGAGAGATTTTTTAAAAAAATGTAGAAGGTAAATTTTGAAATTGAAGTATATTTTCAATTTAATTAATAAGTAAAATCAATAAATAATTATAATAATTAAAGCATAATTTGAAAAATTATGAAAATTTTTCTATGTGATCCTCTTATTGAGGTTACCCTCCAATAATTTTCTTATGGAAGAAAAATTTTACTTTGATTAGCTAAATAAATTAATAATGAAAATCTAATTTTTAAGTTAAAATAATTATATAAATTAAATAAAAATTAGAACAAATCACATTTTCTCCTATGATATCTTGATTGACCCTTGGCTGGGGTGCCATAAAACATTTAAAGTCATTTGAGTTATATTTAATAAGTTGTGAAGTGAGGAGCCCGGGGGACAAAATGCTGGTTTTGGATTTTGATGCCCTAATTAAAAGTTTAGGTTAACCAATGGCTAAATGGGTAATTTTGATCATAATGAACTCTTTTGGATGTTTGAAACATAATAGGTTAAGAGGTAGAAACCAATTTGCCACTTTTACATGGTAATGGTAGAATTGTAATTTTATAAATTGTTATGACTTGGAGATTAATTCAATTCGATAATCTTAAGGTAGTGGGCTTAAGTTAGGAAGATAATAACTCACTTATTTCAACCACCTATTTAGTAATTATGTGATAGCATGATCTTTTAATGAGAATAGAGTTCTCCTAAATTTACGATTTAGTAATTACAAATTCACCCAAGAAATTTTCAAGGGCTTGGTAGTGAACTAGGCTAAATCCAAGATTGTTAAATGAGGTTTGGAAAAGAGAACTTAACTGGTTATGAAAATTTTGAAAACACTACAAGCTCGACTTTAATTAAGGGCACAAAATCCTTAATGACTTTGAGTTTAGCCCTTGGGGCATTCACTCACATAAATTTTAAATTAAAAAACAAAGTGACTGTCATATTACCCCACTCTTGGGATAATTAAAATATCAAGGTTCACTTGGCATATTGGGTATTAATTTATTAAAACTAAACCTAAATTTCTATGATTAAATGAATAATGAAATAGGTTCAAATGAACTTGAAACATTTCAAAGGGTTCTAAAAGCTATTAGGGATTGTTCCCTGAACACTATTATAACCTTTTGGATATTTTGAATGACAATTGGACTTATTATACTTTGTTTCAAAAAATCATCCTTTAAAACTTTAAGGACCCACAAAGTTATGACTTTGAGCTTGGTAGATACACCTTCAATTGGTATCCTTGTTTTTTGCTCTTGCAACTTTTTTAAATTTCTTGCAAAATTATATATGTACTACATAGCTAATCTTTCAGTTGGAGTGCGAGAAGATGACTGGTTTGCATTTACATTTTTGTAATGCAATTTCTGTTCCATTTACTTTACTCTACCTGTACTTACTTTTCAAAATTGAAAATTTCAAAACCATTTTTCAAAATTTAACAACATTTTCAAAACTAAAAATCAAAACAACAATGTCATAACACATCCTTTTGAATTTACAAGAGTCCCTCAGATGAGGTAAACCACAATTTCTAACGAGATGTCCCTAGTTTAAATGAGCTTAACAACTCGTTTAAAATAAGTTGAAAGAAAATAGTGGTACTGGAATGAAGAAAACATGAGATCCTAACCGGCGTCGCTCTAATCAATTTTACCACCCCCTAATAATGATTCAACTAAAACTTGTCATTTAAATCACTGAACCTTTGGACTTTAGTACTGTTACTTCATTAAAGAGCCGGGTGCTCAGTTTGAGGGTAGCATTCTACAACTGCAAATGGATCTGCAATAGCAATCTCTTCTTTAGAATTAAATAACAAGTCATAGAATTTTGAGGTCATTTGCCTAGTGCAACATAAATCTTCACTTCATCTTTAGGCCTTTGCACAACAATGTTGTGTAATTTAAGCCCTTACTCGCTGTAGGATTATGACATAATTCATCATATCTTCCAAGTTACTTGTGTGACTGTGTCATACAAGGTAAGCCCTAATTAATAAAATTGGCAAGATGAAACACTTGATAATTTGCTTCTCGAAATTGAAGCCAAACCATAGGATAGCTTTGCAAGTCATTGAGTTTCTCCTCAAAATCAGTGACAACCCCTAGTTTTCTTCTTTTTGGTTCCATAATAATGTTCCAAATTTGAGTCTTTCCCATTTCACACTCTTTGGTCTGATCTTTAAAAAGTCATATCCTTTAAAATACTTGAAGATAATATTTTCTAATCTAAATTGAGATTTTTCTTAAGTGACCTTGGTCATCTAAGATATAATTAACTACAGGGTCTTGCTTCTATAAGGAGGTCTAAGAGCCCAGGTAATAAGAACTCTATCTAATCTTCCATATTAGAAAGGCGAACCTGTCATCTTATATAAAAAATGATTCACAGAACAAACTTATGTCATAACCTCTGCAGTTTATCGAATTGAGCCTCACAGATAAGTGATATGTCTATCTCTCGAGATAGATATGTCACATGTAGTGTTTTACTAGTTTATATAAACTATTATTTTTATGAGATCAATTTGGTCTCTTATTTTCAAAAAAAAAGTTATTTTTTAAAATTAAAATACTTTATTTCTGAAAATCAAATTTTTATGTATAAGTAAAAAAAAAACTACTTGAATTTTTAACGACTGACAACTTTCTGGTGACTCTACTAGGGAAAAGTATCTTCACATATCGGTAATGTGTCCATGTCCCTCATGAACCAAATTTCCCTACTTCCGTTGGCATGCTTTGCTCATTTCTTTCTTGGGTAAGTACAGTCAACTCTTTTAGATTCCAAGATCGTCTGTTCAACCATATTTAAATAGCGAGGTTCAGAAGTCTTTTAGGACTTCATCTTTTGTGTGGGCTCGAACCCCTATTAGGTGTGTTGGTGGACTAGTTTCTCTTCAGCGATGTGCATTGTGAAGATAGTCCTACACTGGGTCCTAAACTTCACTTTTCTCTCGTATCTTTTGTGTTTAATTTGCTATTTTGCAAATCGAGCCAAGTTGTTACAACTCTTCACTCTTGCTTAATTTTAATCAAAACTCTTTAATTGTAATCACAAATAAATAACAATTTTAAAAATTAAAATAAGAAAAGTGGTGCCCAGTCTACATAACGACCTTTGTTAATTTTTAGTGTTCACATTAAAATTTTAAAGTAATGGTTGCTAGTAACCCTCAAAACTTTTCCCTTGAAGCTGCTACAACGGCATTCCCGACTTTGAACTTTTCTTGCAACCTACCCACTAGCCAAGAGACCAACAATGTTGATCTAATGATTAAGTCTGGATCTGGGTTTGATGAGTTTGAGGTCGTACTTGGCAAGGCCCCGTTTGTCATCATGAAGAATGCTGCTCCAGAAAATTAAGAGTTGTCCACTGAGTTTGATTTGAATTGTCTCCAAGACTTCCTTTCTTACAAGAAAGTGAAGAACGCAACTACCTTGACACCCATTAAATTTGTTGTTTGTATGTCTGTCAGAGCTAGTGCTCCCACGTCAAGGAGAATTGTTAAACCTACTACCACCAAATTCACCATTACTATAACCACTGTGTCGTCCACTAAAGGGAAAAAAGTTTTGAACTATGAAGATTCAGATGATGTGTTTGTTGCCTTGCCGTCAGTGTTTAAGGTCAGTTTCAGCTAAGGAGTTAAGCGACTTACCAAGCCACAGAAAAGAAACTGTAACCATAAAATTTAGAGGGCTTCCAGGGCCAAGGTTACAGAGTTAGTATCTGATGATGAGATTCCTCAGCATGTGTAACTCGGGGAGATTGAGACTTCTCCTCTCCTCCAAGTGATTAGGTTTCATCCCTTGTCAGATTCTACAGAAGATGAGAGTCTTCACACAATTTCTTCTGCTTTATCGTCATCACAGGATCATTGTAAGGAAAGGGAGAAGCCCACTCCTATCACCATAGTATGTATTGTATTTAAAAAATTGGCTATTAAGGAAGGGTGTTAAGTTTTTGAGCTACTCAAGTGAGTAGGCTGCACAATTTTTCCATGAATAAAGAATGAGATTTTAAAGAAGATCAGATATGATTGTCTGTTCTAGATATTAGCAAAAGTCCCCCATGCTCTTATTCCGGCTAGATTTCATCTTGAAAATTGAGTCAGTAGTGTTGCCACCATCCCAAATTCTACCACTGTTATTCTAAAATCCATAAGACATCGACCGGTTAAGTCACGATTGGGTCTAAGAGTACTCCCTACTGTCACTTGTAAGAGTTTACTAAAGGTGGAATAAGGAAAAAGACTGCTTACCGGTGTACTTGGTTCACAAAATGAAGAGCATGCTTCTCTTCAGTGCACTGATGCATCCATCAGGACAACCCTTTTTAAGGCATCGGCATCAAAGGAGAATGTGTGGATATCCAAGGGTACCACATCAGTATGTTTTAATGAGCTTGTAGATTAGTCCCAAGGAATGAAGCATAGGTATGATATACCAAATGTTGTTACCACCATTGGTACAGAGTCAGTTTCCAAGCAAAATGATGTTTGAGAAGGATTTTAGAAACTTAAGTAGATTTAGGAGAAAGCAATCAAGGATAAAGTGGAAATGCTCTGAGCTAAAAATTTAGAGTTAGCAAATGTGTGAGTAGGTGTTGATGATGATGATGGTGACTTTGGTTTCACGGATTACCTCGATGAGGAGTTCATGGAGATTAATTTTATCGAAACTAGAGTAGCTACATTTGCGTGCGAAGCCCAGCCGCTTATTGAGGGGAACACTGCAGATGATCTGTGCAGAGTTGTTTTGCTAGGAGATGAGTAGATTAGCCAAATGGTGAGAATGATGGAAGAGATGTTTACTGCCATGGCCGTCATGGCTACCATGACTATGATGCATGAAAAATCACAGTAGTAGTAGATGACTTTGCCAAAGGGAAATCAGCCTGAGATTATACACATTTTCAATGAAAGGAGGGAAGTCACTTCCGCCAATAGAGATGAGCCATAGATAAAGGACTCTACTCAAACATTAGTGCCAAACAAAGATATCAAACAGTTGATTGAGGAGTAGGTGAATCTATTTAAAAGGGTAGACCTTAGCTGGAGGAATTTTATGTCGTTACCATATCTCAAGGGCTTCTTATCACCAAAGTTTAAAACTTTTTATTGAACATGAAATCCACGTTAACATATAGCAAATTTTTGAGCCAGTTGTTGAAATACCATATGTAATGAAGCACTTTTGTTCTGTCATTTTGTCAGTAGCTTATCAGGGATTGCACTTGATTGGTATGTCGAGCTCCAACAGATCAGTAAAAATGTTTTCCGTGTTGGAGGATTTGTTTGTGAAGAGGTTTCCTATAGTGTAGCACCATGTTATTATAGGAGATCTTGTGGTTAAGCCGCAAAAGGCCAACAAGACCTTGGTGGAATACGTCTTGAGGTGGAGAAACTAAAGCATGAAGTGGGTATGCTGAGCTACTCAATGGATCAGTGAAAATGTTTTTTAAGTTGGAGCATTTGTTTGTGAATATGTTTCTTATAGTGCATCACCATGTTATGATAGGAGATTTCGTGTTTGAGTGGCAAAAGGGCAACGAGACCTTGGTGGAATACGTCTTGAGGTGGAGAAACTAAGGCATGAAGTGTAAGCCTCAGCTACAGGTACATGATCCAATTAAGATTCTGCTCAAAAACATACATGGACTAGTGGCTTTCATGCTTAAGAGACTCACGATCATGTTGTTTAAAAAGCTACTCAGCAAAGCTAACAGCTTGTAGGATGAAGTTAAGCAAATGGAATCCAAGGAAAAGACCGAGAAGTCCATAACACTCAAGATATTTGAGAAGGAGTCTGGGATAGTAGCAACAGTTGAAAAGGGAGATAAACCTATGGGGATTCAGGTTGAGTAGTGCCATCAGGGTCATTTGCAGCAGTCACAACATAGTTAGCCTCAGCATTAGCGTACTGAGCAGTATGGTCAGTCGGTCCAGCAGCAGCAAAGGACAAACAAGATAGATAGCAGGCCAAGACCGATAATTGTAAAGTAGATAAATAAAAAATACTCCTTCAAAGATGAAGCCATGTCAAAATTGTTCAAAAAGTTTGATGAAGAAGTCTGAGTTCAGACTGCCCAAGCTAATGATACCAGAAGAGGTTGATAAGATGGACCATCCTAACTATTGCCTTTACTATAGGCTACTTGGACATGTCATTGAGGGTTTTTTTAGTTTTATGGATTGGCTTGAGAGAACTATCTGTTGACCTCACTTTTGGTTGAGGTCTAGAAACTTCTTTAGTATCCTAGGTCTAGCCATAGGACTTTCCTATTGACTAGTCTTAGAAAACTAGAAAAGGTACCCCCACCATTATAAATTCAAAACTCTCCTATTTACTCAACTTGAAATTTCACATATTGATCTTAACCTCCAACATTTAGTAGGTAAGATCATTATAAGAGAATTCAAGAAGAATCCCTATAGGATTACTTGGCTTTAGGATCAATCCTGGGTGCTGACTTGGAACTAAGTACACCATATCTTCACAATACATTAATTCCTGGTTCATTTAGAATGGATATTTATCCAATTCTATTTGAAAAGCCTAACTTGGTCTTTTGCCCCTAGACACATCCAAACTACCTAACTGCCCTTGGGACCCAAATTTGGCTAATATTCCCAAATTTTGCCAAAATACCCAAAATTGATCAAAACCCATTTCAAACACCTTAGATACATCCAAATTTGTCAAAATTTCCAAAAATGGCCAAATTACCAAGATACCCCTCCATGACCCAAAATCCAAAAAATTCCAAAAAT
>NEWO01001640.1:28009-44953 GCA_003013225.1 Phalaenopsis aphrodite
TTCGTACTTCAACGTCCTTCCAAAGCGGGCGACGGGATTTCGATTTCGGTGACAGACAGCTTCTTACGGGCAACCCCACAAACAAACCATCCCCGAAATAATCGCCGACAAATACATATAAGGTAAGGGAATTCTTTGAGTTTCAAATTTAGGGAAAAAAGGTGATGTTTAAAATCGATAAAGGCTATCCAGATATAGTAATCCTTACTTGAAAAAGGAAAAACAAAGGATTGAAAACGATCCCTGAAAAGAAAAGAAAAATATATAGGATTGAAAACAATCCAAATGAAAAAGAGAAAAGAAAGAAAAAAATTATGGAAGTGAGGAGAAGCTTTAGGATATTCCTAATAAAAATTGTCTTCACTGGACCTACTTAAAGGGAAAACCTAAATACATTCCAGAACTTATATTTATGAAATAGATCTTTTACTAGTAGAGTTCTCATGAAGTTCCTATCTTTTGAATTTTCTAAGTGACTTAATATTGCAACATATAGTCATTCTTGAAATGAATAGAAGACTAACACTCTTAAACTTGATGACTAGATAATCTTGTGGCTATATAATTTTTTCTGAAAATCTCACCATGATATTTATTTAAATCAAACTTATAGTATTTCTGAATTAAAACTTTACTACAGTAGATCATAACTTTTATGTATTACTAAAACTACTTGAGAGCAAGTAATAGTTAAGTTTGAGGGATTTTGACATGAGGAAATATGTTGAGATTTTCATACCTATATTAAACTGTTTTTGATGATATTGCACTTTAAAGAAAGGTATTTTTGATGTTTTGTTGCAAGAATGATGAATTAGGGTCATTGGAGCAAAAGGATGCAAAAAGGAGCAAAATTGAACTAGGGCGCCGATGACAGTGAGATTTTCCCGAGACCCCAGAATTAATTCATTAAGAAGGTCCGCCGACGATGCCCTTGAGGCTGCTGACGGCGAGCTCGGCGGTTTTGCCCAATCAGGCTTTGGATAAGGCCAAATTTTTAAGGGATGCTTAGGCAAATCTTGGGAAAGCTCATCCAAAACTTTAAAAGAATATTTGGGCGAAGAATTAGAGAGGTCTTGAATGTTAGAAAGGTCCTAAAGAGGGGGAGACTCAAAAAATTGAAGTGTGAAATAAGTGTAGAGAGTCTAAATTGTGAGGAATTCTTCGAGAGATTATATGAGTGGAGGGAAAGTGAGAGATTTCTTCCTCCTTCCTGCTTCGAAGAGGAATTCTGTGTGCTGTAAAGAAAGAAAGAGAATCAGAGGAACTTCGAGGAGTTTTCTTGGGGAGAAATTAGAGATAAGTTATTTATTTGTTGTAGTTTGTATGACTTTGATTTTATATATGAATTCCAAGTTTTGTTGTGTTTTTCCCATGAGATATGAGTAGTTTTCTCTATTTTTCTCCTTGTCTCGAGACTTGTGAAATGGTGATTTGAATTGGTGAAGCAATGAAAATATTTAAGAAATTGTGATGATCTTCTCACTTCATTTACTTTCAATATGGTCAATTGATTTGTTAAAATATGTTGAGTTTTACAACTAAAGTGAAGATTACATCCAAAAATCAGGGAGGTCAAAGCCCTTGGAAGTTGGGTGCAAATAAATAGAAAATAGTATTATCGGGCGTAGAATTGAAGATTGTAGAGTGACAGACTAAAATCCCCAATTTGGTCCTATCGTTTGGGTGCTGGAGTGTAGATGTTAGCCCTTAGGTGATGGGAATGTGGGAGCTCCGAAGTGAGAGCCAGTATCCTCCCAGTCTAGCCGTAGATTCAGTAAACAAGTATAGGATTAATCAATGTTCTTTATGCCTAGACCAAAGGGTAAAGAATAGGTATGCTCTTATTTGACACAATATAATTTGAACTGATTCACTTTTTCCATTCACTATAATTTCTTGATAAGGAGAATGATGCTTTCTTATATATTGAATATCACATTTAAACCTTCATTAGTATTATTAGTTATTTAATAATTATTAAAATTATGTAATTATTTCAATTATCTATTAGTGACAGACAAGAAAATTGAACTTCGTTGTTGTGATTAAAGTATTGCTTTTCTAAAATCTTAGTTTGTAGTTCTAAACTTACTCCCTGTGGGATCGATATCTAGGACTCCATTAGAGCATTATATTACTTGAGCGATATGTATACTTGCGTTGATAAGTGTGACTTTAGAGTAATTGAATATTTATTTCGTCTTTATTTATCGAATCTATAACTGTTATTAAGGATTTGGTACAGTTGTTGAGAAAGTATATCTTTTAGCAGCAATATTAAATACTTATATTTTTCAGCATATATAAAGTTGCGGTCAGTCACTAGAAGTAGGGGTCCTCGAAGTAGAAGGAATATCTGTGGTCTTACTTCCAGATCTCCAATCAACATGAGGTTCATATGTCTTTGTATTGGCAGGCCCAATAGGTTTTATAGGCTCAATCCTCTCTTCCTCAGGTCTAAAATCATCTCTTGTCTGTTATAGAGTGTAAAAATAAGTGCAGGGTGTGTCAATCCACCAGTGGTCTCTCCCAAAGCAATAGATCTACTGTTCATATAGATAATAGAGCCTACATTTATCCTCATCACCTGCTGAATACATAAGTTCAGGATGGCTCTATCCTTGGTCACCTCACTATGATGATTTATCAGAATCATTCTTCCAGAAATAAAATAGTGTCAGACCTCAGTTACTACATTAAGCATAGAAAGAGGAAAGTTTACCTTAACACTATTTTTGACTTTCCAGGTCCCTCTTCCATCTGTAAGAAAAAAATAACCTCATCTAAGACCTCATTTGTAGCAAAAAATGATTTATATTGACAACAGTAAATATCTTCCAACTGATAAAACTCATTAATTTTTCTTGGAGAAAACTCCACCTTTCTCCCACGAATAAAAAAAAAGTCGTTAGAAGCTTCAGTAAAGTTGGGATAGAATTTCATCACTACACCAATAATCACATTGACAGTAAAATAACATAAATTTTTCTACAGCCGAGCATTGATTAATCGCTCGACTTTTCCACCCGGATTTTTAAAACACGACCTGGAATTACTTTTTTATCCTCAAGTAGACTATTGAATTGAGCATTAGCCCTGAAGCTAACAAATTTTTGTTCATCATAATCTACTTTTCTTTTTTCCTTTTCTCGTTCTTGGTGTCATGAGAAATCTAGAGAAAATTCAAAAAAAAATTGAATAAATTCCATAAAATTCTTAAAATCATAAAGTAAAATGCTTTATACTTAAATCTACTAAGTTAAAGTTCTTCACTAAAAGATTTTCTCAAAATCTTTCAAAAAATTTCAAAATTTTTGGATCTCGGCAATGTGAGATAAATCCTTTTGTGAAAATCAAAATTTTTTTGTTCAAAGTGTAGCTCTTACCTAGAGAACAAGAAATCCAAAGTTCCTTTGCCTTAAAATCACCTCAAATCCAAACAAATGCGAGCCCTAGGTGTAAAAATCGGAGGTTGAAGTTGACTCAAAGGGTAAAAATGGCGGTTTAAGGTGAAAATCACAAATTTTAAAGGGTAAAAGGTTGTTCTCGGGTCAAGGGCGCCATTGACCGTGCAGGCCAAAAATTCAATTTTTTGATTTTGTTCAGTTTTCTCCAAAGTCTTTTTAGTATTTTAATTTTTTAAACATATTTTTTTATCTAACAATAATTCACAATCAAATATTTTTCACAAAAAAAACAAACTAACTTTTATATATGAAAATACATTTTTACAAACACATTTTTCTAATCACACTTTCACACATATTAAGCAAACTAAATTATAAATCAGCATCAAAATCAAGCCACAACACTAAACACTGACACAAAATTATACACACAATCAAAGTTCAGAATTCTAAAGTAAAGCAAACTAAATCAAATCCACACAATCATATTAAGTACATAAGTATTTTAAACGAGTAGAGAGAGTCCAAATTCTTCAATTATTCTGCCTTATCTTCAGTCCAAATTCTTTAATTATTACCTTAGATAGTAGGGAATCAAAATAAATTTTACAACTAAATGATGTTGGGTCAACCGAAATAAGCACTGGTTACGTCGGGCTGACTACGTTAAACCAAACGCTTTGTGGGAGACAACCCATATTTATTAGTGTGTTTTGCTTTGAATGTTTTTTGTGTGTGATTAAGAAAATTTGGGGTAGTATTTTTGAGTCTATTATGTGTTATTATTGATTTTAAGACTTTATTTAGTGATCTAGACATGCTAAAATGAGAATTTGGACGTTAAGTTGACTGGTGCAAAATTGAGCACTAGCGCTTAAGTGCCCATATTTGGCGTTTAAGCATGAGAGACCATGTACAAAATTTAGATTCTAGAAGGTTTAACTAACAATTGGTTGACTAAAACATGCCAAGGCAGTTCTCGGACATGCCTAGAACTTACTAGAGGAATTTAGGCCTATACATAGAAGGATTTTGTGAAGGAATTTCACCCCAGATTATTTTTAGCCCTAAAAGTCTAAGAGAAAGAGAGATTTTGAGAATATGTCTTCATGAGATATGGATTTAAAGAAGAAGGAACAGACAATGAGGAAGAGATTCATTAGTCAAAGTGTACATAAGATGTATAACTATTTCTTAGTCTTTAGTACTGAAGGAATATCGGAAAAGATCAACAAAATTGAGACTAGCATGGCTTTACTTGAGACAAAGGTAATTGAGATTCATGCAGGATGGCAATTGAAAATACAATTTAGCCATACTAGTTATAGAGGAAGTGGATAAAGCGATGTATCTTAAGCAGAAATAGATTGAAGAAGATAATATCAGATCTCGTCCCCACCGTCCATTTTAGCAACTTTATATTCCGAATGCCCAAGGAGAGACTAATGAAATACCAGAATTTGTCCCAACAAATGAAGAATGGAATTAAGTTCAGTGTTAAAGTTTGTTTGTTAGGAGTCGTTGTTTAATGTGTTTAAGTGTTAAATACTAATTTTGGAGTTTATGTCAGTTTGCTTAGTGTTTGTATTTAGAAGATTTTCTCAACCGAGACTATTTGGTGTGAGAATTAAGTGTTATATGTACATGTACTAGTTCGTAAATGAATATAAGTGTTTGTTTTTTTTGAAAGTTTGTGATATTTTTAGACTTGAATCGAATTAGTTATATTGGAGAATTTTTAGAAAAAAAAGAGTTAATGGAGAGGAAAATAATTATTTAAGTGTTATAAGACCTTTTAGGGGTTGTATACTTATGCTTATAGTGCATTTTACATAAGTTCAAAATATCAAAAATAGTGCACTGGCACCTAAGCGCCACATTCTCGCGCTTAAGCTCGATGTAACCCGAGAGTCAGGCACCTAAGCACTGGTTCACGAAAACCAGTTTGCGAACGGTTAAAAGTGAAAAATAACCCCAAAAATCATCATTTTTACTCTCACCATCATCTTCAACCTCTCTAGTTTGCGATTTTGAAGTTTAGGGCAAGCCTTTTCATGGAGATTTCTTGGTGGAATTGAGCAAAATTTTGCTAGATTTGGATTTCTTGAGGTAAGAGCTTCACTTCTATGTAAAATTTTTGGATTGTTACTATGTATTTTGAGTAAAAATCACTATTCATGGTGAAAAGTGAGGAAAAATCTATTGAAATTGGATAGAAAGTGTAGTTTATGCTTATAGAAGTTAAATTTTGTATATTAGACTTGACTTTTGAAGTTATTGTGAAATTTATGAAATTTATAGAATGACACCAAGAATGAAGAGGAGTAAAGGAAAAAAGCCACTTTGATTCGAGCAAGTTTATGAGTTCGAAAGCTCAAGATTGGTATAGTGATGCTCTGCAATCACCAAAACTTATCCAGAAGCGATGCTTCAAAAATCTAGGTGGATTCATAGAAGATCTGACTGTTCATCGATAATGGGAACAATTTTTTTGGTGTGGCTATTATTTCTGTAGTTATGGAGTTTTATGCTAACCTTCCTGAGGCTGAAGATGATCGAGTCATGGTTAGAGGAAAATTGGTACCTTTTTCACCTGACATAATCAATATGTTTTACCATCTACCACCTGATACTTTGTGTTTTTATGCAAACTATAATCCTACTGAGACGAAATTGGATGAGATTATTTCCTATTTGACTGTTGGAAGAGGACTTTGAAAAATTACAAATGAGAGAAGAGTCAACTTTTCCACCTCAAAGTTAAGTGCACCTTCAAAGGCATGACACTACTTTATTTTAGCTCGTCTATTACCGATAAATCATCTCAGTGAAGTTATCAGACAAAGAGCAACATTGAAATATTGTATTCAAGAAGGCAAGCTCATCAATATTGGAGCTTTGATCTATCAGACTATCATTAGTTCTGCCACTGCCGCTACTACTTATGGTTTGGGATTTGCTTCCTTAATCTTTTCTTTGTGTGAGCAGGCTGGAGTGAGATATGATAGCTGTGAGGAAGTATTATTGCCTCTAAAGCTAATTACAACTGTAGATGTGAAATTGTATTCTGAGCATTCTATTCTTTGCTGGAGAGGAGGATTTTCAAGAAGTTATGGAATAACAACGTCTGCTGCTTCTACCTCTGCTGCTTCTACATCTAGACAATCTACTTTGCTATTTTACTTCTAGAGGCGAGTCTACTGAAACTCAAAATAAATTATTACAGAGGATGATAGACAATATCAATTATACCGCAGATAAAGTACTAAATTTAGAGAACTTTGCAAATCATATTGATGGGTATAATAGAAGGAAAAGTGATTATGAGGAGGAATTTCATTCATCTCTGGAAAACCTCATTAGGGGTAACCAAGGAGTGCAATTTCCTCTATATCTTAGATACCCTGATTATGAGCCTACAGATTTCTGGAATAGCGTTGATTCTGATGATGATGAGGAGGAGGATTGCTTTATTTTTATGTTCGTAATATGTGATGGACTATGTAAGTTTGGACTTGTTAAATTTGCATTTATGTATTTGCTTGGACTATGTGATGTATTGGACTTTTGTTTGATTGTTATTGTAATGTTTGTGTTTGTTGGTATTTTGTTTTGAAATTCTAGGGTAGTGATTGGTGTTGTGTGTTAAAGTACTGTGTTAGTTAGTTAAGGATTGAACTTGATTCTATATCTTTTGAAAAGTTGAAAATCTTGCTAACTTTAATTTTAAAATTTTAACTCAGAAAACTGCTACCGTGTATTTTTCTTTTATTTTGTTAGTGTGTTTGTTTTTATGTTGAGACTGAAAATCAAAGTCAGTGTGTTAGTTTGTTTTTATGTTTGTACCCACTACTTAGAAGTCTATTGAATCTCTACATGTTGAATTGAAATGAAAATGATAGAAAATTGATCAAAAATTAAATTTACTCTTGTTTTTAGTTTTATACTTGTATAATTAGGGTATAAAAATTCTTGTAAGCATGATATTTCAATTTTCATTCCTCCTTACATATATCTGCTGGTAAACTGTTTAATCTTGTTAAAAATTTATGTTTGTGGGAATGAAAAAAATTTTCAAAACTTGAATTATATTTGTTCTCAAATGCGATACTAGTGAATTTGATTTGAAAAAAAAATGATCATATATATAAAGTTATATTAGGGAAGTAAAATTTGATTATAAAAATGAGTAAGAAAAATAAGTTAAAATTCTGAGTAATGAAGAAAAACTTTCAGTTAAAAATTTTTAGTGAAGAAAACGCTAAATATAGTGTAACTATCTTTAGTAAGAAAATTTGTATTTTTGATAATTGTAGAAATTTAAACTTTTATTTTTAATACTTAAATTTTCTTTTATTAAAAATAAATTTTAAAACTAATATTATATTTTAAGTAAAAGATTTATATCAGGCTTTGCTTTAGGAAAGGAGAAGTGGAATTCAAAATCATTAAAGGTCTATCGAGATATAGTAATCATTGTTTGAAAAAAAAGAAAAAAAAAAGAAAAGAAAAAGAAAAGGAAAAAAAGTAAGGGAGGAGAAGCTTGAGAATTAGTGCCTTATCAAAAATTGGTTCCACATTTGATTTTTTAAAATATAAGACTTGAGAAACTCTTAAGCTTAGGGTTATAATATGGTAAGTAAAATTATTTTTAATAAAAATTTTTAAGTGAGGATAATAAAATGACTAAATTCTAAATTTGGAAAATCTAAAATATTCCTGAATTAGATAGGAACACATATTTTCATGTTTCTTAACATTAAAAATTTCTTAACTTTAAGTTGGTTTCATTTACTAAATATTTTTTCTAAATTGGACTACTATATTTCTAAATCTAAATTTTAGTAACTCCTAAAGAAACTCATATATATAATCATACTTATTTAGTTTTTAAAGATTAAAGTGTCACTTGAGGACAAGTAACATTTTAAGTTTGGGGGATTTTGATTCACCTAAAATATATAGTGTTTTTAGACATTTTTATATCTATTTTTTAGATATTACACTTTAATGGAAGGTATATGTGTGTTTTTCTTTCAAGTAAAAATAAAAAGGTGAAAATACTAAAAGGAGTGAAAAAGGATCAAATTCAGAGCAAAAATGTGAAAATTGTGCTAAAGTGTTTTGGGGCCCAAGCGCTAGATCTGACACTTAAACGCCAGTGAAATAAAGAGGGTCTCGTGCCTAAGCGCCAGAGACAGTTATGTGACAGTTTACTTCATTTTGCTAAATTTTAAGGGACATTTGAGGCACCTATTGGCTAAAAAGGGTGGTTATGACCACTAGAAACGAAAATATGGTTAGAAGACTTGTGAAAGGAGGCATCCTTTGGAGAATTCATTGAATTTAGACACATTTTGGAGAGTTACCAAGGCACCTCTTGGATATTTATAAAAGAAGGAAGTTGAGACTTTTTGAAGTGTGCTTGAAGGTCCTGAAAAGTGCTAAAAGGGAGAGTTTTGAGAGAAAAATTTGGAGAGTTTTCAGATACCACAAATTTACTTTATCCTATTTGTTTTTAGTTTTATTTTGAGAGTCAAGATTGCTGTAAAAGAGAAGAGATTCAAAGTAATTTCAAGATTTTGGTGGAGGATTTGAGATAACTTTTTATCTTTATTTTTGAACTACTTTTGGTTTTAATCGAGACTTCTTGTTGGTTTGACAATGATTTCTACTTTTAAACTAAAGTGTGATTTTGTTTTCTCCATGGATTTTGAGTATTTTTCTTTATACTTCTCATTAAAACGATAAGTAATTAAATTGTTGTATGAAAGTTGTGGAGAGTATTAATCTTTAATGTTGGAAGAAGTTGTGATGATTTAATTTCATGCACTTCATTTACTTCTTAATTTGGCTCATATAGATGTTAAATTTTTTTGTTAGAACATGTAAGAACCAGGTTGGTATTGTCTCAATCAATAATCGAAAAGAATCACATGAGGTTGTATGAATGAGAATGTAACTCATATGATTTAGTGCAAATAAATAAGGAAATAATCTTTGAAGTGTGTAGAGTTAGAGGACTTTAAAGTGACGAGTTAAAGCCCTCAAATTGGTTTATTATTTTAGGTTCTGATATGAGATGTTAGCCCTCAAGTGGAGGGAATCAAGAGAAATCTAGAGTTAGAGCTAGTATCTTCCCTGCTAGCCGGTTTTCAGAACTATTCAAACTTTAAATTAGTCAATATTCTTTATAGCATCTCTAATAAGGGTAAAGAAAATTATTGCTCCTATTTGGCACAACACAATTTGCATACTTTCACAACAAATTTCCTATACTTATTATTGATTCATGATGAGGAGAAAAATATTTTCATATTCAGTGCTTTTCTTTACATAAACTCAAGTTATCTTTAGAAGTTGTTACTATTTTTTTCAAACTATCAAAAATACCAAAAGATTTAAATTTTAATTACTATAAAAAAATCTATTGTTTAAGTAATTGTCTTTTTAAAATAGAAAATTTGTTGTTCAATAGTACATATTGCTAATTTTCCCAGTGGGTTAGATATATAAGTCTTAATCAAGAAGTCATGTATTACTTGATAACGATACGTATACTTGCATAGTATCCCAATATATATATGTAAATTAAAAAATTAAATTCTTATTTTCTCCAAGATCAAATTTTTTGTTTTGTTGCAAAGTAAGGAAACATAATTGAAAAATATCATCAAAAGCATTGTTATAATGTTGCATATAAGCAGTAATGAGATAACTTAGGCATGGCTAGTAAATTTTGGTGCATGGGTTCAGATTCGGTCAAAATGGCTAGAAGTTGGGTTTAAGTTAGGCTATCCATGAAATTGAGCTCAATTTATTGATCAATATTGTGTATATGATTGTCATAAGAGGTTTATAAAAGATTTGGTGTGGATTTTAATTGATTTAGGGGTTCAATTTCGAGGATTTTGGGCATTTGGTCAATTTAGGTTATTGTGTTAGACTTGGGTTTAGGTTGGGCTAAGGTTGGGAAAAGTCCAAATTGATGGTTCAAAATGGTCTATAGGAATGTCATGAAGAGTTATCAACATCAGTTGGGTGCCAATGTTGGGGTTAGAGCATTCAATTTGGTGGAATTTGGGGATATAGATAATTTGGGGAAAACTTGGGGATTTTAGACTTGGGTTAAAATTATGTGAAATTGAAGCTTTTCCAAGGCCAATTGAAGGTCCAATTTTATGTGTAAGAATGTTAGGAAGAATTTAGGATTCAAATTGGGGCAATTGAGTGGATCATATGGTTCAATTAGGTGAGATCAAGTCATATAGTCAAAATTGAGCTCAAAGCATGGGTCAATTAAACTTGGATTTAGTTTGGATTGATAATATGAAACATCAATTTGAGTTTAGGATTGAAATTGAGGGGAATTGGTGCCAAATTGATGGGCATTTGAAGTGAATTTTGGTAAATTGAGCCTTTAAAGGCAATTTGGTGGTTTTGGTCAAAATGGCCAAATTGGTCAAATTGGGTTCAATTGAAGAGTCCAAATTGGTTTTAAGGACTTTTGAAGTGATTTTGGATGTTTTGGGAAAGTTTGGGATGCCAAGGGTATTTTTGTAATTTTGGCAAATTTTAGGGTATTTTGGTAATTTTGGAATTTCTAGGTGGATTTGGGCAATTTGGGTATTTTTAAATGGTTTGAAATGATTTTTGAATAATTTTGGGTATTTTGGATGAATTTGGGAATTTTGATCAAATTTAGGGTTCAAGGGCATTTAGGTCGTTTAGGTGGGTTGGGGGCAAAAGGTCAAGTTGGATATTTTAGTAGAATTGGGGTGTCAACCACCTTATATGAGCTATGTACCAATGAAATCCTCATTTGAGTCTTCTATGCATTGATCTTATCTAAATCCTAGCATAGTGCTATTGGGACTAAAGGACCATCCACATGAGTCTCCCAAAAGATCAAGGGATTAAAGTCAACAATTCTAGGTTTAGAGTTGTAAGTGGATACAGTGATAGTGAGTGCAAGTGAGTGAACTAGCTTTAAACCAACACCCAGGGTCAACCCTAAGGTCAAGCAGTCCTATGGGGACTCTCCTTGAGACCCTCCATACTGACACCACCTACTAAGTGCTAGAGGTTAGGACCAAAATATGGAACTTCAAGTTGAACAAGGAAGAGTTCAGAGTTTCTAATGGTGAGAGATCCTTTTCTAGTTTTCTAGGAATAGTCAACAGGAATGTCCTATGGCTAGACCTTAGGCTTCTAAAGAGGGAAAAATAAACCTCGACCGAAAGTGAGGTCAACAAATTCATTTCTTCATGGCGAAGTATAAATAGTGAGCAAGATGTGTAGGTCAGGAAGTCACTATATGACTTGAAACAGTCTCCTCGAGTCTGATTTGAAAATTTTATAAAGGTTATAGTGAGCATGAGATATTAGCAGATTAATGTAGGCAATACAGTGTTCTTTTGACAACATGAAGGTCACACAACTATACTTGTTGTACATGTTGATGACAACATTATCACGCGTGGCGATGAGTAAGGGGATTGGTTCAAATTTGGAACATTTTATTGTAGAATCCAAATGAGGAAGAATTAGGGGATGTCATGGATCCAGAAGAGAACCTCGGTGACATCCCAAGCTATCCTAATATTTGGCTTTAATTTAGAGGAGAAAAATTTAAGTGTTTCATCCTGTCAATTTTTATTTATTAGGGCTTACATTTGTGTGAAACGATCACAAAAATAGCCTGAAAGATGTGAGGATTTAGGTCGTGACAAACGAAAACCTCAAAATCCTAAGACGAGTTAGTGCTTATACTGTATAACAGGGTAATACAAGGGCCTAAAGATAAGGTGAGGATTTACGTTGCATAAGTAAGCAACCTCAAAGTCCTATGGCTTTTTTGTTTAAGTCTAAGGAAGGAAGATTGGTTTAGCTGTAGAAGACAGGTTTTGCTGTTGAAGATGACCATGCTGTCCACCGTGCTAGCTCTAAGTTCCTCACCGCAACGAGTTTGAGTTTTCTAGTGTGTCAAGTTATAATATCAAATCAGGTGGCCATATGGTTGAAGTTCTTTAAATTTTATGAGGGCATATTAAAGTTGATTAGAGCGACACCGGTTAAAATCTTACGGTTCCCTCATTATGATACCACTATTTTTTATTGGATTCACTTAGTCCAAATGAAATTACTAAACTCAACTTAATGAGATCCAAAATTTCATTTAGCCCGTGGGAAGCCTCGTTAGCAACCGTAGGTTACCTCCTCCGAGGAATTCCCGATCATCCGATAGAGACATCTAAATTTAGTTGAAGTTATAGTTTTGTGTGATGTTTGTGATTAAATTTTGAGTTCTTTTATATTTTGAATGTTATGGGGGTGAATTTTATCTTGTTTGATTTTAGTTTTGATTTCGATTTTGAATTTGGTTAATATTCAAGTTTATGTTGTTTTCATACATGCAAGTATAAAAAGAAACAACGTAAGCATAAAACATGTAAGGAAAAGGGCACAAGAAAGACGGTACTATAAACTGTAAAAATGTACCTGACGACTCCTCTCGTTCCACCACCTGAAACTTAAAAATGCATGTGAGGTCATTTATGAAGAGTAGGAAAAGTAAAGTTCTGGTAATTTTCCTAATCCTATGTCATATTTTGGTGATTCCTTAAAAGTTTAATTAAGGATGATTTCATTGAGCAAAGTGTATTAAGTTTAATAGGCCTCTGAGGTATCCAACAAGTTAGGAGGAGCAAGCAGGTTCATGCCTCCCTCTCACCAACTGGTGAAAAGCCTCGAGTCCATCTAAACTTATTATTTTGATTAATGGTTCATCCTGTAAATATCTTTATTACTCAATGAGCATTGATGTCTCAATTATCACTATGATTAGGGTAATTATCATTTATCATTTAATTTGAAAATTATGTGGGTGAAGACCTTAAAAAGGCTAGTTAGTGTAATTTGAACACTTAGCCAAATTTTTAATCCTAATTGGGCTTAGTGGTGTTTCAAGGATGTTTGATTTTAATTATGTTTATTTCTCTAATCCTTATTTAATCAATTTTTAATTTAGCCTAAGTCATCGCTTATCATAAGACCAAGGTAAGTATCTTAATTAGTTTTGAAAAGGGTTAAGCTTTAAGTGGTCATGATTCATGATTTGGATTCTATTTGAAAATCAAAATAGGGGTATTAAATTGATTAATTTTTGGCTTCAAAAGTCATACCCCTAAGTCTATGATCATTTAATTTTAATAAACTTCCAAATTTTAAAAATTTAGAAATTTGTTAACTTAATTAAGAAAGTGAGTTTGGTTTCTACCAATTAACTCCTTGTGTTCCAAACATCAAATAAATTGATTAAGATCAGAGGTTGCCTATCTTCCCTTCTTGACTTAAGCCTAAATGTTAATTAAGGCTAAATTTCCAAAATTACACATTTGCCCCTAAGCTCTAACACTTCATAATTTGTTAAATTCAATTAAAATGACTTTGAAATTTTTATCTTACCTCATTCATGGGTCAATTAAGACATCAGAGGAGAAATTGTGATTTTTCAAAATTTAATTTATTTTATATAATTATTTTCATGCAAAAATAGTATTTTTCAAAGAAAATTCCCAACTTGATAAAGGTAAATACTAATCCCTTGAAATGTTTACTGGAGGTAGACTTAGACTAGAGAAGCATTTAGACCAAATTTCATGAATTTTTGAATTCTCTGTGATTTATCAAAATTATTTTAATTTCTGGGTTATTTGATAAAAATAAAATATTTTAAATGATGAAAATTAAGTTTCGTATTTTTAAAAAATCTCTCTGAGGTTAGAGAACCCAGAAGAACAAATTTCATATTTTTTTCTCTTTGATTTATTAGAATTATTTTAGTGAAAACTCAATTTTAGCTTTTAAAAATTATTTTTAAGCTTTGAAATTGAATATCTTTATTTAGAAAATCAGGAAAAATATTCTAATTATTCCTAAGTGATTAGGAAGCAATTTCGAAATTTTCCATGAGTTTTATTATTCTTGTGATTTTTTATGAATATTTAATTATTTAAATATTTAAAATTGGCTAAAAATCAAGTTTTTATCCTAAAAACACCCTTGATCACAGAAAACTTAAAAAAACTAAATTTTATAATTTTTTGAGTTATATTTTGATTTTTAAAAATCATTTAAATGCCAAAAGTGGTATTTATCTTTAAAAATCAACTTAAGTTGTCAAATGAACTCAAAATATTTTGAAAATTTTGTGATGAGTTCTCTAGATCATAAATCACAGCGAAGATAAAAAATCAAGTCATTTAAATGTTTATGTTTTTCAAAATTAATTATCTTAGTGATTTAGTGTTTGTAAAATTTAAGTGCATTTTAAATGACTTGACCCATGAAATTATTTCCAAAAGCTCCTTTAGTCATAGTGAACCTTCCAAAATTTTCTTAGAATCTTCTAATAAATATACTAATTTCCATGATTATTTTAAGGAAATAATGTGCAAAAACTTGAAAAATATGGATCTCTGCATAGGAACCTCCTCTGACTTTGGGAAAATCAGAGGATGTTTCCCTTGATAGAGGCTACAACATGCCAAAATTTCAAACCAAGGTGATGTGCCAATATGCATGGAGAATCAAATGATCTCAAACAGTGTTTAATTAATTAAAAATATTTTATGCATCAAATGGACTTGAAATTATTTCACATTATTCTCCTCTTTCACCGAGCAAGTAGGTATTTTTATTTTATTTTTGTGATTTTTCTACACAAAGTTATGGATTTTCTAAGTTAAGGGAGTTTAAATAAATAGAAAAAGCCCTATTTTTCTACTTATCCACGCGACGCCATGTAGGTCCTAGGCAGCTCTGAAACTCCACGCGGCCCGCTCCTATTTTACGCCGCCGTCAACGCCAGCAACCACGCGTCCTGCTGTTTATGTAAAGAAGCGTTGTCTGGCTTCATCTTTGCCATCCATTTGATACACGCGCGATCGGACGATGCATGGTCATCGTCCCCAATGGCTTAGGACGAGAACCGTCCACCTTCAAGGCCTAAGATCTCTCTCATTTCTCAACCAAATTAAGTGAATTTTTTTAAAAAATGCTTGTCTTAGTGAGACGAACACATCCACGCGGCTAATGTGTCATGAAATGAAGCCCAAGTAAATGGAGAATCAAAATAGGCTCAGGAGAATGAGAAGTTTTATACCTTTGCTCTGAGAAGGGAGGCTTTAATCAAAGGTGCTCGACACGTTCGTTGGGGTCCAAGGAGGCTAGGGATTGAGTCCCTGGTCTTGGTGTAAGGCCTAGGTATGAATTCAACCAAGCTTAATTTCAGGTGTTGGTCTAGAGCTATGGTGGAGGCTATTTTAGAGGGTAATTTGATGGGGCTTTGTCTTCTCTTGCTGTTGTGAAGTTGTGGGCCCAAGCAATTGAAGTTTGGTGGAGTTTTGAGAGATGTCCTGTTTCTACCCTAATTTTTAAGCTCAAAATTAGGTTATACAGGGGGAATCAAGGCAGTTGAGTGATTGGAATGGGCTGCGGAGATCTCAAGGAAGCTCTATGAGTGATTTGGGAGGATTTCTTTGAGAAAGATTTTGCACACCACCCATGGCCGTGGAGGTGAGTTTTTATAAAAATGGCCATGGGGTGGTTCTTCGGGCACAAGTTTGGGTGCATTGTAGTGCTTAGGTGGAGGGCAGAGAAGCTCTTCAATTTGATTTGAATGAGCTGGTCTCTAGGTTTGATTTGGGTGAGGTGCCATGGGATGGCTCTCGGTTTTGAGCTTTTTCGACCACTAGGCTAGCCGACCGGCTAGAGGGAGGTGGCTAAGAGCTCAGGGAAGCCAGAGGAATCCATCACAACAATTTAATGCAAATGTGCTTTGATTTGGCAAAGATATCTTTAGCAGGTGTATTTTTGCGAATAAGATCCTTTAATTTGGGGAACCTTTGGTCCATGGCTTGATTTAGGTGGTTTCATGGTGTTTGGACCGGTCACTAAGTCCAACTAATGACTGTGATGGAGTTAATTTGGTGACTTTAGGGTGGTTAGGTCGCATTTAGTGCATGGGTCCAAGTGGGTGCAAATGACCAAGACTTGGGTTTGGGCTAGGTTATCCATGTCAATTGGCCCAATTAATTGATCGAAATTGTGCAGATGATTGTTATGAAAATTTTTGGTGGAGGGTTGAAGTGATTTTGAGTTCAATTGGTAGGTCAATTTGAAGTGATTTTTAGTCAATTTAGGTCTAGCTTGGGTTAAACTTGGGCTAAGTCCAAATTGATTGTTGTAAATGGTCAATGGGGACCCTATGAAGAGTTTTCAACATGAATTGGATGCCAATTTGGAGGTTAAGGATATCAATTGGGTGAAATTGTGGGACTTAGCCAATTTAGGGCTAAATTTGGGCATTTTGGATTTAGGCCAAAATAAAATGGATATGAGGCTTCACCAAGGCCAATTGATGGTTGATTTTGATGTATAGGAATTTTATGAAGATTTTGCAACATTAATTGGGGCCAGTTGATTAGGCTATGGGTTCAATTTGGTGAGATTATGTCATATGGTCAAAATT
>NEWO01001640.1:46919-61311 GCA_003013225.1 Phalaenopsis aphrodite
AATTGAAATGTAGGTCAATTCTCAAAAGAGAGTTTTCGAATGTAAGGACCGACCTCGAATGTAACGAATCAGAAAAGTTGGGCTGATTCAGAAATGAGAATTGAAATGTAGGTCAATTCTCAAAAAAGGGTTAGTAGCATCGAATTTACAAAAATGTATCATGTGAAAAATATTGATCCTGTTAATGGAGATTTATAAAGCTTTGTGAGTTTTTGTGCAGAATGTGAAATTCTACGGGGATGTGCAGAGAGTTAGTGTTGATAACGATGGTTGTGCTGCGTGCACAAAGAGTAGGAAATTCTGAAAACGAAAGCATCCACTCAACGGGTTTATTTTATTTTCTTATTGTTTTTATCACATTTATTTTTTTTAAATATGTTTTTAAAGTTTTAGTTTTAATTGGTTGATTTTCAAAAGAAATTTATTTTATTGTTTATTTGTTGGTGATTATTTTTCATTTATGTTTTATTTATTATTGAAGATTTGTTGTTTCATTCTTTGTTCATTAAAATTCTGAACCATTGCATGGTCCGTGGCTTTCATCCATCGCACAAAAAGACAACTGACAAAAAGGCACAATTTGAGAGAAATTTCCATTAATTGGCTCCAAACGGAATGTCATAAATCAGACATAGGCTAACACCTCAAAAGGTACATTATGTAATCCATGTCGAAATAAATTGAGAATCATCTCATGCTATGAGTACATCGTAAACTGAATACATCAGATACATGTCATGCTGTTAGAAGAAAGTAAGTGAACCCTCTGTACCAGGTATGTTGAGCTCCTGATCAAGCAGACCTTCTAAGTCATGCTCCAGGATAAGAGTTCCCTTCGCATGTACTTAGAGGTACAACCTTCTCACAGCTCATGTGGAAATAATTCCTCCAATTCTGGGTCCTGCTGGAATCCATATGGTATTTTACTATCGTCCATTCTGCGGAAGGTTACAGACACCCTACGGTGTCGCACTCCTGGAATGCAGTGCTTGGCAATGTCTGCACCATTACCCTTCAGGACAAGTACTAAACCAACTAGAAGAGGAATCTCCACAGTTCCTCTGAATTCACCAGGGTCGACTATATCGATTTATTTTCCAAATAGAATATTGCTTTTACTCATGAACGAGACCGTGCAGAAAGGCCTCACAAAATCATGATGATCGATGTGTGGGGGAATGCGATCACCTTCTTCATAAATGTTAATGATGCAATTGTTGGGAATGCAAGTAGCGGGTAGAATATTCCACTTGACCATTCTCTTGATCATCCATTTTATCATTGGACAGATCCACTTGGTCATCACTTAGGATCCCAGACGGATTCCCCTGTCTCTCATTCGTGAAGTAGTAGCAACAGCCGCATTGGATGGTGATTCTTCCCTTTTTCCCTCATCCATTTCTTTGGCTCGGAATATGTCTTCTCCATGAGAAGGCCCACTCAACCTTTATCTTTTAAATCAAAGATACAGTCCAGAATGCTTCTTTCATCAGTTTTAGAGAAAACCATGGTATATAGCTCCAGGCCCTCCAATATGTTGACAAACATTTCCTGAACTTTTTCATAGAACTCGAATTCTCTTTTATTTACTCTGCTTATCTTGTAGTATTCTACCATACCAGGAGTTAGCAGTTGTAGCGGGCATTCCTTCCTTCGAGCCTCGCCGAGAACCCAAACTGGTGTTGGTCGATCCAGAATATGAGATTTGGCCTCTAGTGGGATGTATGACCCTAGACTCCATGATGCATGCTGATCTGTCCTTTGTGGGACATATGGTTCATTTGTCGCGAAGTCTAGAGTCTGAGACTCGTTGGTGCTTGAAGTGTATTCTTCTAATGTACTGAAATGTTGTAGATGTAGAACGTTGCAATCCGGGCATTCTACAAATGCGCCTATGACTGATGTCTCGGCTGGTACCTCAACGTTGCATGTTGGGCAACCTCTGCATAAGATAACTGGAACTGGGAACACATCTGATTTTGTCACAAATCCCAACTCTTCATCTGTCGTGGGCAGACTGGCAGAAGTTTCTCTCAGATCTGGGTCGTAAATATGTCCCTCAGGAATGGGGTAAGAAAATTTCTCATGTCTCTCTGACGTTTGTGTTCCTGTCACAGAAAAGCTCTGTGTTTCTTTCAGCTGGCATGTCTGCGCTGCATCCTACGGAGTGGAGTATTCGGTAGTTGTTCATTACGGGCGACTATCAAGTCCCTTGCTGGAGTAGCTACCATGGAGGGCAGACGGCTAGGCCCCTACATCGGATCTTGTTCCGCTATCACGTTTTTACCTTTGCGTGACACATTGTCTTGAGTGGTTACCCTGAACAGTGAAGGCGGTCCCTCGTTTTCTTTACTGCTGACTACGTCCATTAGAGGACCCTCGTAGTCCATATTAACTTGGCTGAAATCCACGTTGAAATTTATGTCACTCCTTGTGGCACCATCTCTTCATTCAGTGCGAGGTTCCAGCCATCCTAGAAGGCAAAGATTAGCCTCTATCCTGACATTTTTCTGCAGACGATAGAAAAAAAAATGTCAGTGGGCCAAAGCTTGGCATGAACAAGAACAAAACAAAGTATTTATTAAAGTAAATTTTAGTTTGTTTTGGTGAAGAGGATTCTTCATTTTATGTGTGAGTTTCGTTTAATTTGGTAGAATATTTAAATTCAAAAGTAGAAAAGAGAACGTGTGAAGTTTAAAAAAAAATTCTCAATTTTTCATTATAACGAGGTTAATTACAAAATTTGGACCCGGCCATGGACATATGGCCACATAGATAACCCTAAAATAATCACAGTTTCAAAGTTTCAAAGAAAGCAAGGGCAAGCGGCATTGAGCGACATCAGGTTGCGTAATAGGATTTCAGGTATCGTCCATTTATTGGTAACATGGGTCTTTCACCCCGGAAGTCCACCTGTATAGACCTTCTCAATGACAAATGGTCCCTCCAAAGTTGGCTTAAATTTTCCACCTATTTTGCGGCGTGCAAGAATAGGTCTTTTGAGCACAAGTACAAGGTCACCAACTTTGAATGTCCTTGGGTGGACCAATTTGTCAAGGGCTTGTACCATCTTCGCCTGGTAGAGCTCCAAATGTTGTTGGGCTTCTAGTGGTTTTCCCTCGAGATTCTCTAGTTCTTCAAGTCTGATTTTTGTGCTTTCTTCCATTGTGAGTTGGTTAGCAATGACGACTCTGAGAGATGGTGTCCGGATTTCTAGCGGTAGCACGACCTCGGTCCCATACACAAGCATATAGGGTGTACACTGAGTGGGAGTCCTGAAAGTCATCTGGGAGGCCCACAAGGCTTCTAATAGTTTGTTGTGCCAATCCCTTTTGTTTTCATCCAGTGTTTTCATCAAAATCTGTACCAGTGTCTTGTTGAAAGCTTCAGCCAGACCATTTGCTCTGTGATAGTAAATTGTAGAGTATCTTCAATCTATCCCATGTCTTCTGACGAAATTGTTGATCTTGGTACTTTTGAAAGCTGTCAAATTGTTAGAGATTATTCTTTGTGGTACTCCAAAACGGTAGACAATTTAGCTTTTGAAAAATTGAAGGATGTGTTGTGTCGTAACCTCACGTAACGATACTTCCTCTGCCCATTTTGATAAGTAATCTGTAGTAGAAAGTATAAATCTGTGTCCCTTGAAATATGAAGGGTCTATCGGACCTATTATGTCTGTGCCCCAACACTCGAATGGCCACGAGGCAACAGCGGAGGCTGGTGTAAGACCACCACATGCACTTGGCATTAGTGACATCTTCTGGTTGTATCCATGCAATCGAACATCATTATTGGCCAATAATATCTGAGTCTTTTGATCTTCATTTTCATTTTTGGCCCTGACTTGTGAGCACCACACAATCCAACATGTACTTCTTTGACAATATTTTGTACCTCGGCTTTGCTCAAATACCGTAGCCACATTTGGTCGAATGATCTTCTGTAGAGAACATTTCCCACCAAGGCATAAAACATGGCCCTTCATGTGATGTGGTGCGCTTCAGACTTGTTTTCTGGCAGCTTTCCAGTATGCAAATATTCTATTAATGGCTTACACCAATCTTAGTTGATGTCCGCAACTGTATTTATTGTTTCTTCTTTTCCAAGCTTATGTAGAGTTTTGAAGTTGTTTCGAGACAGGACTCATCTTCCTTGAACCGTGACTTCGATGGAATCCTCCGAGGAACACACCATTTCCTTAGAGAATTTTGCTAGAGCGTCGACATGGGCTTTATCTCCCCGAGGAATCCGGTAGAAAGCACCTCGGGAATCTGCTCCAGGAGCTTCATTGTGTACTGATGGTACTCTGCTAGTCTTGGTTTCAAAATTCTGTATTGTTCAATGAGTTGATGGATGACAAGTTGAGAGTCACCATAAATGACAATGTTTATTATATCCATTGAGATTGCCAATTCCAATTCAGTGATTAAAGCTTCATATTTTGTTTCATTGTTGGTGCACGACTCTGTCAGGTGGTATGAGAGCCTCATCATACCCTTATCTGGCGTAATAAAGATCAAATCGATTCCTGTTTTCCCTGGTATAACTGTGTCTGATCCTTTGTCTTTTCTGGACGACGAAGCGCCATCGAAGAACATTTCCCAGTGCTATGCACTAGAAAATTCCATTTGTAGTATTTGCTCGCTGGTAACTCGTCGTTGAGAGAGGACCTAGCTGGCAGTGGATGTGCAGCGAGAAAGTGCGCTAGTATCTGTCCCTTGATAGTACGAAGGGGAGCAAAAATTATATCAAATTGCAATAAGATCCTTGCTAAATGTCCAGAGAGTGTTGGTCGGGTCATTAGATATTGCAATGGATTAACTTTTGAAATTAGAGCAATCTTATGAGAAAACATGTAATGTTTAAGCTTTTGAGCGGTGAAAATTAATGCCAGACAATGCTTCTCAATAGGTGGATAGCTTATATCCGTCGGTATTAGGCGACGACTCAAGTAGTAGAGCACATTTTCATTACTCTCATCATTGACTTGGGCTAAGAGGGCTCCAAGAGAGTCATCTAAGGCCGCGGTATAAATTATCAAAGGTTTCCCTGGGATAGGGGCTGCTAAGATAGGAGGTGTCATTAAATATTGTTTGACGTCCTCAAAATCCTATTGGAATTTCTCTTCCCAAATAAATTTGGTGTCCTTTTTAATTAATGCTAAGAAAGGCTGACACCTACCTGAGAGATTAGAAATAAAGCGTCTCAGATATGCCAAATTACCCTGGAAAGAATGTAGCTGTTTCAAGGTTTTAGGGGGAGGCATTTCCAAGATAGCTTTAACCTTATCTGGGTCAATCTCGATTCCCCGATGATGGACGATGAATCCTAGAAATTTCCCGGAGGTAACGCCAAAGGCGCCCTTTAAGGGATTCATTTTGAGATTGTATTGCCGTAATCGTTCAAACACGATCCTCAAATCTTACAAATGGTCTATTTTCCGTTTACTTTTGATGACCAAATCATCCATGTAGTATTCTACTTGATTGTGAATGAGGTCGTCAAAAATCTTCGTCATTGCACACTGATATGTTACTCCGGCGTTCTTTAGGCCGAACAGCATCACTGTGTAGCAGAAAATTCCAATCGGTGTTATGAATGTTGTAAGTGCTGCATCCTCGGGAGCCATATTAATTTGGTTGTATCCCGACGATCCATTCATGAAGGAGAAAATTTCATGTGTTGAAGCGATGTCCACCATCATTTCTGGTATAGGTAGTGAAAACTCGTCTTTTGTACATGCCTTGTTCAAATCTCCGAAGTCGACACAAACGCGGATCTGTCCATTTTTCTTCTTAACATGTACAATATTGGCTAACCACGTAGGGTATTGCTCTTCTTTAACAAAGTTGGCGTCTATCAACTTTTTCACTTCAGCAATGACTTGTTGTTCTATTTCGAGTCGTATTCTCCTGGGAGCCTGTTTTACTGGGGTTATATTCTTGTCCACCCCAAGTTTATGGACTGCAACCTTTGCTGACAGTCCTGGCATTTCATTGTAGCTCCATGCGAAGAAATCTTTAAATTCTGTTAATAGTTTGACCAATTCTACAGATTTTTCGTCATCAAGTAGAGAACTTATAAATTTAGGCCGGGGTCATTCTTCAGTCCCGAGGTTAATCTCTTTCAATTCATCAATAGTAGATTTAATTTCCTCCTCAAATTCTGGTGGAGAATCTTCTATTGGTTGACCAGTAGAGTCATCCTCTACATCGAGACAATCCTCTTCTGACTCACTAGTAACAACCATGCAAAATTCAGAATCATCGACTGGTCCAACTGTACCAAATTCGAGACCTTCTTTTGAATTGGGAGTTCGACTTTTAGCATTCCATAGTTTTTCAAAAAGTTGAAATTTACCTTTTGGCATTTGTTTTGGTAAGTGTCCCTGTTGAATTAACTTTTGAACACAAGGCAAGAAGTAACCAAAAGGCAATTCCATTAATTCATTAGAATCAACATCCAAATTTACATGTTTTTCAAGCTTAGTAGAGGTAGAAGCACGGTAAATTTTGATCGGCTTTGAACCAACACTACGAAATTCCTTGACCTCTGAACTCTTGACCTTTTGCGGGAGAATCGGAGTAAGGGTCATAATATTCACATAGTGGTTTATTCGATCATTCATTGTTTCATATTCATTCTTCTCTGTATCTTTTAGAGATATCTAGTACTGAGGTTTCTTTTGCTTTGTCATCATTATTTCATCTTCAAAACTGTCTTCATTACCGTGATTCAATATTACTTCTATCCATCAAACACGGGGGAGGGGTTCCGTTCGGCGTTGGTTAGGGCTTACTTTCCTCCCGTGCCCCTGTGGATTCTCTCTCGCATTCTTCCCCGTGATCTCCTTTACCGATCTTCTCGTGCGTAAACTTCTGGTGAGATCTTGCGTAAACTATAAAAATGACGCTCCTTTGATCTTCTCTGGTTTGTTTAAGCGGCTTGAATGCTTTTTTTTGTGTTCCTTTGGTTTCTTTTTAGGCCTAGAAGGCAACTACGAAGCTTTTTAGGTTCTTCTATATGCTCTAGAAATGTTCTCCATAGATCTTCTCTAGTTTTTATGCCTTCACGTTTTGCTTTTTTGGGATTTTTAGCTCTTACATTTTGGGATTTTTAGATCTTGCTCTGGAAATGGATCACATATTTACAGTGCATTTAGATGACACACTGCTCTAAAAAATAGATCTTCTATATGCCACACTCTTTTTTTGGGATTTATATGATGCACTTCTCTGGTTCTATTTTTACAGTGCATTTACATGTTTTGGTTTTATATGCTGCACTTCGTTTGGTTCTATATTTACAGTTTATGTGCCTTGCAATACATTTCAGTTTGAGTTGTTCTGAAAATTGGAAATAGGTAATTGGGCTAATTTACAGATCATGAGGAATCATGAGCTAATTTACATATCTGAAAATTGGAAATAAGAAATTAAGCTTGGTTCTCCCTGTTTCATCGCAATTAGCTATTTTGATGTGGCTAATTTTTTGGAATTCTTGGTTGCTAGTTCCATCAAATCATGTCTTTAATATTTACATGTATCGATTCTATATGTCACACTTCGTTTGGTTCTATATTTACAATTTCTGTGCCTTGCAATACATTTCGGTTTCTTCCGTTGTTCTGAAAATTGGAAATAGGTAATTGGGGTAATTTACAGATCATGAGCTATTTTACAGAATCATGAGCTAATTTACAGATCTGAAAATTGGAAATATGAAATTAAGTTTGGTTCTCCCTGTTTCATTCCAATTAGCTATTTTGATGTGGCTAATTTTCTAGAATTCTTGGTTGCTAGTTCCATCAAATCATGGCTTTAATATTTACATGTTTCGATTTTATATGACGCACTTCGTTTGGTTCTATATTTACAGTTTCTGTGCCTTGCAATACATTTTAGTTTCTTCCGTTGTTCTGTAAATTGGAAATAGGTAATTGGGCTAATTTACAGATCATGAGCTATTTTACAGAATCATGAGCTAATTTACAGATCTGAAAATTCGAAATAGGAAATTAAGCTTGGTTCTCCCAGTTTCATTGCAATTAGCTATTTTGATGTGGCTAATTTTCTAGAATTCTCGGTTGCTAGTTCCATCAAATCATGGCTTTAATCTTTACAGTTGGGGAAATGGCTTTATTCTTTACAATTGGGGGAATGGCTTCATCGCAATACATTTGAATACATGTCATTGCAATACATTTCGGTTCATTGCATTTCGGCTGATGCTTGTAGGATTATTGATGTTGCACTCCGGGTCATTGCAATACATTTCAGTTTGAGCTGTTTTGAAATTTAGAATTAGGAAATTGGGCTTTGGTATTTTATGGAATTCTTGGTTGAACTGATAAGGGACTGAATCAGTACATTTCGGCTGCTAGTTCCATTAATGCAATACATTCCAAATGTCAGTATTGCTTTCGGTTATGTTTTATTTAGAGTTAGCTTTGGTATTTCTTTCGTAATCTCGGTTCAAGGGGCAAGGAAATGACATCAATGTATTTAGAGTTGGCCTTGTAACCTTTTGGAATTGCATAATAAAATATTTTTGAAGCTTTATTGTTGATGTAGGTCAATGACCAAACCACATAAATCAGTTGTTTCTTCATTTATTAGTATTTTTTTATTGATCAACTTGTTATGCTCCTGGTTCTGTTGGTGGCAAATGTTTATGTTTGGAGAGTGGTGTTCTTGTTAGGTTGATGTTGTTGTGGGCTTGAGATGTTCATGTGTTGAACGTATTATTACATCAAATATAATCTCTTTTTAATTATCATTTGTTCTCTATAGCTTCATCATGTCTAAATCAGTTGAAGGGGGGACCTCCGCAATGTGGGATAAGGAAGTAACAAATATTTTCTGCGATCTTTGTATAAAAGAAATAGAACTTGGGAACATACCAACAATGTTTTTTAATAAGGAAGAGTGGCGAAACTTTGAAAAGTGATTCAAAGAATTGACTGGTAGGGATTATGATAAGCTGAAATTTAAAAACAAATGGGATCAATTAAAGAAGGAATGGAAAATATGGAAGGAGTTGAAACGTGGATCTACAGGTTTGGGTTGAGATCCGATTAAAAGAACAATTGATGCTCCCGCTGAATGGTGGGCTGAAAAATTAGAGGTATTTTATATATACTCCGTGATTTGTTCAATTTTAATTCTAAATTACTTCATTAATTATAATTGCCTAACTATTCTCTCTAAAATGTTCTGTCACAGGCGGTACCAGTAGCGAAAAAGTATAAAAGTGCGGGATTGAGCCGGAATTTGAAGAAAAACTGGACATAATGTTTAAATGGGTTGTCGCAATAGGAAAATTTACTTTCAACCCATGTCAAAGTACTTTTGAAGGGATACTAGATGAGTTCACTCCTGAGCCATTAACACCTGATGAAGAAGTGCCTAGCATTAACCAGAGTGATACGGATGACTCTAGCAGAACAAAGATGGTCAGGGTTGCTAAGAAAAATAAAGAGAAAGAACGTTTGTTGAACACCTCCTTCGATCGTTTGATTGAAGCTTTTACAACTCCACCTATCTCTGATGCGAGCATATTAGACTGTCTGAGACTTTTGCGTATTATTCCTGAAGTTGTGGCAGATAGGCGATTTCATGCACAGTGTGTGAAAAAACTTGATGATTCAACTAGAATGAAAATATTCATGGCACTAGAGCCAGAAATGCGTCTTGAATATTTGTGGGTTTTGGTTAATGAATGATATTTCTTTATGGATTGTATATGTATTTGCACTATTTGAACTTTGATTGATGTCGTTTTATTTTTAATATGTTTGGGACTTTTAAGCAAGCTACCTTCTCGTGTTTAGGACTTTTTTAACTCATTATGTTAATATTTTACATTTTTGGATAGTGGACTATTAATGTTTATATTTTAAATCATTTAGGATGGATTCGCAATGTGAACGTTGTAGGAGAATGACATTTGCTACAGCCGTTGCGATATTGTTATTGGATTATTACCGACATAAGACTACTTACATTCCCTGCATGACATCCACCTTTGTTGGAGATAGATGGGTTGGTGAAATGCTTTCTGGTCATCCAATAAGATTCAGAAATATTTTCAGAATGACGACACCTATTTTTATGGATCTTCTGCACGAGTTATGTGTAAATCACAGCCTCTAGGGTTCTTCTAGAACTACGTGTAGGGAGGTGTTGGCTATAAGACTGTACATTCTGTCACAGAATGAGTCAATTCGAGGAGCTATGGAAAGATTTCAACATTCATCCAAAACAATTAGTCATTACTTTTCAAAAGGGATAAAGACACTTGTTAGCTTAGCAACTCAAATAATTAAACCGGAGGATCCATCATTTGCTACCACTCTAGAACAAATTGCCAACGATCCATGATACATGTCATATTTCAAGGTAACTATCAGTGTTTTTAATTTATTACATTCTATATTTTAACAATATTATTACTCTCTAACGGCCAATTAAACAAAATTATATTTGTGCAATTGACGGTACCCACGTTGATGTTCAAATACCCAACCACCAGAAGGTAGCATACATCGGTCGGAGTGGTTTAAAAATGCAAAATGTCATGGTTGTATGCGACTTCAACATGTGTTTTACTTTTGTGGTGGCGGGCTGGGAAGGGAGTGCACATGACAATCAGATTTTCTCCTTTGCTACTAGGAATAGATCACAGTGTTTCCCTGACCCCCCATCAAGTTAGTTTTGTTTTCCAATTTGTATATGTTAGAATGTAATGTTTTTTATTAACATTATTTTTCATACCAGGAAAATATTATCTGGTCGATGCAGGATATCCTATGCAAAGGGGATACATGAAGCCCTACCCTGACACAAGATATCATATTCCTGATTTCGAGCGAGGTAGTGGCACAGTACGTGGAAGAAATGAAATGTTTAATAAACGCCACTCATCTTTACCCGGGGTAATTGAAAGAATATTTGGAGTTTGGAAGAAGAAGTGGGTCATCTTACGTGATATGTCGTCGTATCCTTTCCAAAAGCACGTGCATATTGTGGTTGCAACAATGGCACTACATAAATTCATCTGAAGACATTCATCACGATCAGATACAGACTTTGTTATGGCTGACAATGATGAACTGAATGTCTTCGAGCAAGCTACAAGACTTGTGGGGGGGCATTCATTTCCTGAAGATGATATAGAATCTAATGAATTTGGAGATCAAGAAGGTGAAGGTTTGGCTGATATGATTGCTTTAAGGGAGTCTATCACAGATGCTACTTGTGGCTGTTGATATACCAAGTTTTCCTTTAATAAGGTTATAGGTTTATATTCATATGTATTTAATTTTGGTTACTTTTAAAATACATTAAACCGACATTGATTCTTTTGTTATTTTTGCAGTTATACAAACATGACTTCCAGGATATCAAGTACAGACAGAGGGATTTTGTGTTATTGTGGACTACCGTCTCTGTTGCTAATGTCACATAAGGAGCATAGCTTTGGGAGGCAGTTATATGGTTGTGCTAGAGGTGTTTCAGCTCGTTGCGATTTCTTCTGGTGGGCTGATAGTCCCTCATATTACACTGACAGTAGTCATGCCAGCAGTCATGTGAATCCAATGTTTCCTCCATTTGACAGTGCAGATGAGGACCGGCATAGCCAGAGTCTGAAGTTAAATATTTTAATATTTCTCCTCGTTGTCGTACTTTTATTTGTATTTTTTTAGTTCTCCTCGTACTCATTAGGGTGTGAGAATTGTATGATATCTTTTAGAACTGATCTATGATTATCGTATGTTTCTGCACTATATGTTTCTTTTCTATCAATAAGCTATTCTGAATAAGTTGCCCTAAACAGTTTTATCAGACAGGGGCAAATATGTCATTTAACCACCAATAAGCTAGTCTGAATAAGCTCCCCAAACATCAAGCCAGATTATTCTGATAATCTGCAGATTATCAGATTATCAGAATAATCTGCTTATCAACAGATTATAAATAATCCATAGCTGCGCCAAACAGACCCTTAATCCTTTGATCTCTTTGAAGATAATATCCCCTAATTTTTATCGAGAGTTTTCTTAGGTGACTTCGATCATCTAAGATGTAATTAACTGTAGGGTTTGCCCTTATAGGAACCATTTTCGAACCTAGCCTAATATAAACCTATTTAATTCTTCATATTAAATAGGGGAAATTGTCGGCTTATAAATAAGATAGTTTTTTCGCAGACCAAACGAATGTCATATGTTTCTTAGTTTATTTGATCGAGTCTCACCCTTAAGTCTTGTGTTTACCTTTCGGGGTAAATACATGACTTGAGTTGTACTGCTATTTTCTTTAAACTATGAAAGATATGAAATCAGTTTGATTTTATATTTTTCTAATCTTATATATATATATATATATATATATATATATATATATATATATATATATATATATATATATATTAAATGTCTTTCCGAAGTGGAGGACGAGATTTCGATTTCAGCAGTCGACAGCTTCCAACGGGCAACTCTCCAACCCAAAATAGTGCCGACAACATAATAGATCAAGGATGCATCAATTTAGATTTTTAAATATGTGAAATTTACATGACACTTTTTTAGATTTTGTTAAAGATAACTGGTCTTGTGATGTTGTGGCTAATTCTAGTAAGAGATTTTGGTTGTTACAGAAGAATCTGGCTCTTAAGTTAAGAAGCTAGAATCGGGATTGCTATTCATTCTATGGTTTTAAATGCTGAAGGAAATCTTAGAAATCTTGAAAAAAATTATCATGAGGATATTATTGATCATAATCTCTTCTTCAATGCACATAATTTGGCTTTAAATATGGTACCTACTGAAACTGAAATTAAGGCAGCTTTAGATGGCATTAATGGTAATAAATCAGCTGGGCTTGATGGTTATTCTGTAAAATTTTATAAATTTTGCTGGGAAATTATAAAATCTAACCTTATTGGAGTCGTGCAGGATTTTTTTAAAGGGAAGGATCTTCCCAAGTACTTTAAAGCTTTTAATCTTATTCTTATTCCTAAAGACAATAAGGGGGTTACTTGGAATGCCTATCATCCTATTAGTCTTACCACTGTAGTTTCCAAAATTGTTTCTAAGTAGTGGTGAATAGGTTGCAACCTTTTCTTGATAAGTTGATTTTTGACAATCAATCTGCTTTTATTAAAGGTAGGTTTATTGGTGACATTGCTCTTATTGCTCAGGAACTTTTACTTGATATTGAAAGAAAAGGTAGAGGAGGAAATGTTATTTTTAAAATGGATATTAGAAAAGCCATCTAATCTTAAACTTATTAGTGATTTTAATGATGCTTTACTTGATGCTGGTCTTTTTGACCTTTGGTATACGGTATCATTTTACCTGGTACAGGGGTAAGGTGTTTGAAAGGTTGGATATGTTTCTGGGTAATGAGATGTGGATGTTATCTTATCCTACTTTCTTTGTTACTCATTTTCTTATTTGTTGCTCTGCCCACACTCCCATTTTACTTTCTGTTAATATGCATAATAGAACAAGGATGTATCAATTTAGATTTTTAAATATGTTGAATTTATATCATACTTTTTTTAGATTTTGTTAAAGATAATTTGTCTTGTGATATTGTGGCTAATTCTGGTAAAAGATTAAGGTTGTTACAGAAGAATTTGGCTCGTAAGTTAAGAAGCTGAAATCGGGATTGCTTTGGAAATATTCATTCTATGGTTTTAAATGTTGAAGAAAATCTTAGAAATCTTGAAAAAGATCATCACGAGGATATTATTGATCATAATCTCTTCTTGGATGCAAAACAAAGATTAGTTGCTGCTATTAATATGGAAGAGGCGTTTTTTAAGCAAAATGCCATGAGTAATTTGTTTGTGCATGGTGACAAGAATACTGCATTTTTTAATGCATTTATCAAGAAACGTAAGTTAAGAAAATTAATAACTTAAGTTATCAAAATAAATATTATAAGTTGTCATAATTTATGACATAAGTTATGAGTTATGAAAATTAATAACTTAAATTATCAAAAAATAAATCTCATAAGTTATTAAAATAAATGTGAGTCATAAATAAAAAATATAACATTCTCCCACTTGGCTCACTTAATTTTAATAGTGCATTACATACTGCAAGATAAATCTTTTTTTATATTGGTTAAATCATAAATTATTTAATAAGTATGAAATTAATATGAATCATGGCGGTTGTGCATCAATTTATCGACACAGTCCCTTCCATGTATCACAATATCAATTACATATTTAGCATAATGAGAATTAACATCATGGTCCCATAATGTCTATTAAAAGACAAATCTTGTTGAAACATCATGCAACATAAAGTGTACACTAACGATAAAAACAAGATTTATAAATATCAGAAACAAGAAAAATTGGGCCCAAA
>NEWO01001641.1:41831-55470 GCA_003013225.1 Phalaenopsis aphrodite
TTTGAATTATGCTTCATGTGTTACGAGATGAAGAGCCTCAAAGATAAAGTGGTAATTTTATATGTTAATACAATAATTAAAATTTAGGATTAATCAAAGGGAAATGGTCAATTTTGATCCTAATTAATTATGTTTGGATGATTGAAATATAATGGGTAAGAGGTAAAAACCAACTAGCCACCTTCCATGATAAGAAAAAAATTATGGAGATTCTAAATTATTAAATCCTTAAAGTTTTGAAAAATCAAATTATTTTCAAGTGATGGACTTAAATTAGGGAGAGGATGTTCCATTGATGATTTAAGTCCACAATTAATGATGATCTGACTTCTTTTAATTAAAATCCATATCACCTAACATAAACTCTAAACCTTTGCTAATATTTCCTCCATTAGATTCATTAAGGGGCTTGGTAGTGATCTAGGCATGATTTTAAAACTTGTCGATGGGATTTAGAAAATAATGTTGTTGATGATTAACACCATCAAGCCCAACTTTAGTCGTAGGCACCAAAATATTTATTGATCAGAGCTTGCCTTTGGAGCATTCAGCCTCATAACTTTTAGGTGAAATATTGACTGACTAATTGAGTATTCTGTCCTTAGGATAATTAAAATGCCAAATTTCACCGGGTAATGGAGTAATTTTAATTTGTCCTCGGATGATTAATGGAACAATAATGAACTCAGATATTTCAAGACATCTTCAAAGCAATCTAGGGTCATCATTTGAATACTATGAAACGACTTGAATAATCTAAAGAACAAATTGAACTTCTTATATTTGGTTCTAGAATGATCCATTAGATCTTTTGGGACTGAATAAATCATAACTTGGGGTTTTTTAATTACACCCTCAACTATTCTTGTTTTAATTTTTCTGCAATATTATAACTACCTGGTTGAGTACTTTGCTTTTTTCAAACAAAAAGAACTTTTCAAAAATTAATCCACACTTTCAAAATCTAAAATAAATTGTTTCAAAGGTAACCATAAATCCTTTGAAATTTCACTAAATTTAAAACATCCTTTTGAATTTATGGGAGTCCTTGGGAGCCGGTAACCCATGGTTGCTAACAAGATCTCTCCAATTTAAAAGGGTTTTATAATTCATTTAAGCTAAGTAAATTCAAAAGAAAACAGTGATACCAGAATGAAAAAAATGTGGGTTTTCAACAGGTGTCACTCTAATCAACTTTGACCCCCCACTACATAATATTTAATTAACCTTAGAAAACATTTGATTTAACATCATAATTTGACACATTAGAAAACTTGACCTCTAAATCTGATACTTCTCTTAGTCTCTGCAATTTGACACTTCTATAACTTAAACTCGCCACGATGAGGAGCTTAGAGCTAACATTGTTGGCAGCACGACCATCTTCAACAGCAAAGCATGTCTACACCAGGTAAATCATTCCTTAGAATTAAAAAAACAAGACAATTTTGAGGTCGTCCGCCTAGTTCAACATAAGTCCTCAACTTTTCTTTATGCCTTTGTATGTCTCTAATATATAATATAAGCCTTAACTTGTTTTAAGATTCTGAGGTTGTCGTTTGTCACGGCCTAAATCCTCACATCTTTCAAGCTATTTGTGTGATCGTTTCATATGAATATATGCTAAAATTAATAAAATTAGTTGGATGAAACATTCAAATAATTCTCCTCTAAGTTAAAGCCAAACCATAGGGTAGACTGGGAAGTCACGAAGGTTCTCCTCAGGATCTGTAAAATCCACTAGTTCTTTTTCCTTTGGATTCCAAAAATAAAATGTTCCAAATTTGAGCTCTTAACATTTCACACATTTTTATCTGATCTCATTCAAAAGTCCTATTCCGTTAAACTTCTTGAAGATAATATCCCCTGATTCTTATCGAGAGCTTTCTTAGGTGACTTCGATTATCTAAGATGTAATTAACTTCAGGGGCTTGCCCTTAGGAAGCTTTTCTAAACCCAGCTTAATATAAACTGCATTTAATTTTTCATATTCAATAGGAGAACTTGTCGGCTTATAATGAAAATGGTTTTGCAGATGAAACAAATGTCATATATTTCTTAGTTTGTATGATTTAGCCTCACCATCAAGCCATGTGTCTATCTTTCAAGATGGATACATAGCTTAAGGTGTGGCGCTCTTTCATTTAAATAAGAAAATTATGGGGTCGGTTTGATTTCATATTTTTCTTAAAACTATATGTATATGTAAATTAAATGTCCCTCTGAAGCTGGCAATGGGATTCTGATTCTAGCGACCAACTGCTTCCACAAAATGACCCCACCCCCACCCACTGTAAAAGAATATATATTGTGCTGACACCTTCAAATACTTCTACATTTGATAAGGATGTATAAGCTTTAGTGTTTTGCTCTTTTAGAGCCAATGATTACCTTGAATGCAAACAAAGTGTTCCAATAATTTCTTGGGTTCCAACATTTTTTGAATATCAATAATAAGATATGAATTCTTTGTATAAATGAGGTTATCTGGTCTATCCTGGTGGACCATCCATAATTTTTTCACTTGTAGCTCAACATTGGAGACTTTGAGGGTTTTGGTACAGTTGTGTTTGTTGGCTGCACTTCTTCTGCCTAATCTTTTTTAAGGGACGAAATTGTTACCTTTAGTAATTCTGTGATTGCTTATTCAATTTGGGGGGGGGATTTCAATGTCCTTGCTTCTCCTACTAAAAAAAGTAGTGAGAGACATGTTGATGTGTCTAGAATTACTAAATTGTACCTGGAGAAGGGTGAGCTTTGGGAGAGGCTTTACAAATTCCTTGCTAATGATTGTTGGTTGAACAAGCACCCTCATACTTGTGTTACTCATCTATCCATGGCAGGATCTGAACATAGGTCTTTATTCATTACCATTAGTGTCTCCTCTAAAACTGGTTTTTCCAATTTCTTATTTCTAAATGTTTGGACTAATAAACCAAATTTTATGAAAGAGGTCAGAAGGCTCTGACAATCTAATTCTCATGGCAATTCTTGGAATAAATTATGGGAATTTCAAAAAAATCTTGGTCGGAATTTGAAGTAGTGGATTGGCAACAATTTTATGATGTCTTTAAGAGAGTGAAATAAGCTGAGGAGGAGGTAAAGAGGTTTAAAAAGAAGTTGGATTTTGTCCTAGTGGATGAACTATCTTTATTTGCTGCCAATTAGGAGCTTCTTTCAACTATTTCAAATCAAGAGAGCTTTTTGACATAAAAAGCTGCCTTACACATATTTGTAGAAAGGGATCAGAACACTAGCTATTATCATGAATGCATTAATCATAAGAAGAGATGTAATTCTATTTTTTAAAATTCAAAATTTCCAAGGGGAGTGGATACATAATAATAATGACATAGTCAACAATGTTGTTAACTTCTTAAAGGACCCATTAGCTCAACCTATAACTGATAGAACTTATATCTGTGATGTTGTCTTCAGCCAAGACAAGGACTTTACCAGAAATTTGAATCTCAATTTACCTTCTAAGGATGAAGAAATTTGGAAAGCTCTGAACTCCATTGATAGTAATAGTGATGCTGTTCCGGATGGGTTTACATCTAAATTTAAAAAAAAAAAGGCCTGACTAATTATAAAATAAGATGTAATTCATGCAGTTCTAGACTTTCTTAAGGGGTTGGATCCCCCTAACAATTTCAGTGTTGCCACCATGATTATGATACCTTAGGATAACTCTAAAAGGAACTGGGACAACTTCAGACCCATGAACCTAACTAATGTCATTAGTAAGATAATTAGCAAAATCTTAATGTATAGATTACAGCCTATGCTACCTAACTTGATCAGTGACAATCAATCTACTTTTGTTCAAAGCAAAAACATTGCTGTTAATGTTCTGATAGCCCATGAACTCATACAAGACTTATGGTAAACCTGACAGGGAGGCAATGTGGTGTTTAAACTAGATTTACAAAAATCTTATGAATATATTAGTTAGGATTTAACTATGGAGGTGCTGAGGGCTAAAGGCTTTCCTGAGGTGTGTGTTAGGTTGAGCATGAGATGGTTGAATTCAGTCATTATTAATGGCCAACCTCATGGTTTCTTCAAAGCTTATAGGGGGTTGAAACAAAGAGATCCCCTTTCCCCTATAAGTTTCATCCTTGCTTTTGATTATCTATCCAGATTATTAAATCTGAAGTTTTCTAAGAGCTCTTATATGTTTTACAGTCATAGATCTTCTCTAAATAGTTCTCACTTGGCATATGTTGATGATGCTATCATCTTTTCTAGGGCTACAAAAGTAGCTGTTAGAAACCTCTTCAATTGTCTGACTGAATTTCATATCACTTCAATATTGAGCTTGAATTTGTATAATTGCATTATTGCTTTCAAAGAAAGAGTTAAAACTCCTATCAAACAATGTATTATTGAGTTTACAGGCTTCTGTATCAATTCTCTTCCTTTGAAATTTTTAGGTGTGCAACTTGTTAAGGGGAAAGCTAAAGAAACTCAATATGATGTTATTATAGATAATATTAATGGTCAAATCAATTTTTGGACATTATCATTTCTCTCTAATGGAGAAAGAATCACTTTACTCGAAAGTATTTTAACTTATTTCCCATCTTATCTCAAGTAAATGACAATTATGATGAAAAGCACTCTGTTGCTTTTAGAAAAGAGCTTTAACATGTTCTTATGGGCTGGCCAGAGGAAATGAATGCATTGGATATGTTGGAAGAAGGCTTGCAAGCTTGTTTTTGCATGTGTTATGGGGTTTAAAGGCTTAAATCATATTAGCAAGGTCAATTTATTTATGTTTTGGATTAAATTCAGAGAGCAATACTTCCTATGGGCTAGATACATGAAAGGTTAGTGCTGTAGAGATGTTCACCCCTTCCTTGTTAACATGAAGGTGTGTGATTCCAAAATCTGGGTGAGCATGTTGAAACTCAGATCTCAAGTAGAAGAGATGATTATTTGGGAATTAGGGATCTGGCAGGATATATTTTTGCCTGGATAACTAGTCTTTGGAGGGAAAATTGAGTTACAGGGTCTCTTTTATTTCTAATTTATAACTCAAAGTGGTTGATTGTTGCAGCAACATGTCTTGGTGTGGAGACACATTAGCCTTTAGGTGAATCAAACACTCACTTCTCAGATCAAGAGAATCTCATTTGATAACAATTTAAAGCATAAGATCAGAGTTAAAATTGTTATTTCTAAAAGTCACGCCTAAGCGTCGAGACCTTGCGCTTAAGCACCAATGGCAGTTACTAGATGAGTAAAATCGATTTTCACAAATTTTGAAGAGGGTTTTGAGGCACGTAATGGCTTAATAGGTGGTTGTAACTACCATGGATGAAAATTATCATGAAAGGATGCATCTCTTGGGCAAATACATTGAATCAAGACACATGTTGAACAGACCCCAAGGCACCTTTTGGAAAACTATAAAAGAAAGAAAAGAGGACTTAAAAAAAGAGTCCTAAAATTATTGGTAAGTTTTGAAAGGTTCTTTTCTTGGGAGTTATTTCTAAGAGATTTTCAGGAACCACTTTTTATTTATTTTATCCTTTTTGTCATTTTTTTTTGAGTGATTGTAAAAGAGAAGAGATTCAAAGGAACTTCAAGAGTTTGGTGGAGGACTTGAAATAAGTTTTTATCTTTTTATTTCAGACTACTTTTGGTTTTAATTGAGACTTGTTGTTGTTTTGACAATGATTTATTCTTTTAAACTAGAGTGTGGTTTTATTTTCTTAAAAGATTCTGAGTAGTTTTATTTATCTTTCTACTTAAAATGATAAGTAATTAAGTTTTAAATGGAAGTTATGGAGAGTATTGATCTTTAATGTTGAAAGAAGTGGTGAAGAATTAAATCCATGCACCTCATTTACTTCTTGATTTGGCCAATCCTGATGTTAAAATTTTCCATGAGAACATGTAAGAACCGGGCTGGTATTTTCTCAGTCAACAATTGGAAAGAATCACATGAGGTTGTATGAATGAGAATGTAGTTAATAAGATTGAGTGCAAATAAATAGGAAAATATTCATTAATGGGTGAAAAGTTAGAGGACTTTAAAGTGACAGGTTAAAGCCCCCAACTTAGTTTATTATTTTAGGTTTTGATACGAGAATGTTAGCCCCCAGGTGAAGGGAATCAAGGAACTCTAGAGTGAGAGCTAGTATCTTCCCTACCTAGCCGGTCTTCAGAACTATTACAACTTTAAATTAGCCAATGTTCTTTATAGCATCTCTAGTAAGGATAAAAAAAATTATTTCTCCTATTTGACACAATACAATTTGTATACTTCCACAACAAAATTCTTATACTTATTACGGATTCATGGTAAGAAGAATGATATTTTCATATTAAGTACTTTTCTTCTACAAAAACTTTAGTTATCTTTTTACTATTTCATTAAAATATGAAAAATACCAAAGATATTTTAATTTTAAAATCTTACAAAAATTATTTTTAGTTTAAGTAATTATCTTTTTAAAATAAAATAACTTTCTAAAAAGTGCATATTGCATAATCTTGCCTGTTGGTTTGATATTTAGGTCTTAATCATAAAGTCCTATATTACTTGATAAAGATATGTATACATGCGTAGTATCCCAATATAAATATATAAAAATTTAAAAGTTAAATTCTTATTTTTCTTTAGAATTAAGTTTTTGTTTTTGTTGCAAAATAAGGAAATATAAGTGAAAAATACCATTAGAACTATTGTTATAGATCTACTTATCGTCCAGGAATCACCAGTAATACAAAATTTAAGGATAAGAAGTTGTCTATATAAGAAGTGGTGTTACAAATGGGTAATCAGTTACAAAGTCAAGGAGCTACAATAAATTTTAAGAATCAACTTGGGTAAATTGCAAGTTCATTAAGTAATAGAGCCCAAGAAACACTTCCTAGTAATACTGAATAAAATACAAAAGACCAGAATAAAGAGCAAGTTAAAGCCGTACAACTTAGAAGAAAAAGAGAGTTGGAAGGTAGGATTCAAAAAGAAATTGAAGTAGAGAGAGAAGAAATTGAAGAATCAAAAGAGGACGCAATGAAAGATTCTGAAAGACCTATTTCTCAGCCAAAAATTAATTTAGAAAAACCACCACCTCCATTTCCTCAGAGACTTCGACAATAGAAGTTGGATAAGCAATTTTCAAAATTTCTGGAAAAAATTAAGAAGCTTACAATCAATATTCCATTTGCTGAAGCCTTAGAACAAATGCCAAGCTATGTAAAGTTTATGAAGGATATTCTCAACAACAAAAGAAAGTTTGAAGATAGTGAGACTGTTGCACTTAGTGAGGAGTGCAGTGCTATAATTCAAAAGAAACTTTCTGAAAAGCTTAAAGATCCTGGTAGCTTTACAATTCTATGTGCAATAGGAGACAGATTTTATGGGAAAGCTTTATGTGATTTAGGTGCAAGCATTAAACTTATGCCATTATCAATATTTAAAAGATTGGGATTAGGAGAAATAACCCCTACTACTATAACTCTGCAGTTAGCAGATCGTTCAATAACCTATCCTAAAGGAGTTATAGAAGATGACCTAGTGAAAGTGGATCAATTTATCTTTCCTGTTGATTTCATTGTGCTAGATGTGGAGGAAAAAAAAGAGATACCTATCATTTTGGGGAGACCTTTCCTAGCCACAGGAAGAGTAATGATAGATGTGTAGAACGGGAAATTAACAATGTGCGTCAATGATCAAACTGTTACTTTTAACATTTTAAAATCAAATAAATACCCTGTAAAAGGTAAAGATGATGAATGTTATAGAAGGGATGTTATAAGATATCCGAGGAATGCCATTTCAGGACTATTTTTGAAGAAAAATCTGAAGAAAAAGAATTGGAACACTAGCAAGAAGAGGAATTAGATCAATGTGTAAACCTTTTTAAGGAAGATTCAACTTATGTTAAAGAAAGTTTTGAAATTTTGGACATGATAGACAAAGACAAATCATTTTGACCATCTATTAAAAAATCTCTAGAATTTGAGTTGAAATTACTTCCTGAATATTTAAAAAATGCCTTGTTAGGAGATTCCTTTACTTTACCTGTTATAATTTCCTCAAAGTTAACAAAAGAAGAAGATGAAAAGCTTATGAAAATTCTGAAAATTTTGAAGAAAGCCTTCGGATGGACAATTGTTAATAGTAAAGGAATCAGTCCTTCAATTTGTATGCATAGAATTAATCTAGAAGAAAACTGTAAATCCAGGGTTGATCCACAAAGGAGATTAAATATTGTTATGAAAGAGGTTGTTAGAAAAGAAATTTCAAAGTGGTTAGATGTTGGAATTATCTACCCTATTTTAGATAGTGTTATGGGTTAGTCTAATTCAATGTGTTTCTAAGAAAGGAGGAGTAACTGTAACAGTGAATGAGCATAATGAGTTAATACCTACTAAACAAGTTACAGGGTGGCGAATATGGATTGATTATAGAAAATTTAATCTTGTCACTAGGAAAGATCAGTTTTCACTACCCTTTCTAGATCAAATGTTGGATAGACTAGATGGGCATAAATGCTTTTATTTTTTGGATGGATATACCGGTTATCACTAATTTCAAATATCTTATGAGGATTAATGATGGTATTTTTTTGTGATTTATTTGAAAAGGGATTGAAGTCTTTATGGATGACTTTTCAGTGTTTGAAACTTCATTTGACTCATGTTTAGAATATTTATCTAAAGTTCTTAAGTGCTGTGAAGAAACAAATTTAGTCCTTAAGTGGGAAAAATGCCAATTTATGGTAGCAGGAGAAATTGTATTAGGTGATCAAATATCAGAAAATGGTATGGAAGTAGATCCTGCTAAAATACAAGTGATCTCTAATTTACCTTATCCAACAAATGTAAGGGAAATTAAGAGTTTTTTAGAACATGTTGGATTCTACATGCGATATATAAAGGACTTTTTTAAGATTGCTAAGCCTTTATGCCATTTACTGGAGAAAGATGTAATTTTCAATTTTGATGAGGAATGCCTAAAAGCTTCTAAATTATTAAAAGAAAAATTAATCACTGCACCAATTCTAGTTTCACCAAATTGAGAAAAACCTTTTGAACTTCTGTGTGATGCAAGTGATTATGCTGTTGGAGTTGTTTTAGGACAAAGATATGATAAAATTTTCAAAGTTATTTACTATGCTAGTAAAACTCTTAATGAAACTCAAATTAATTATACAACAATAAAAAAAGACTTATTAGCAATAGTATATGCCTTTGATAAATTTAGATCATATTTGATTGTAACTCATTGTATAGTGCATACAGATCATTCTGCTATCAAGTACTTAATGAAAACGAAGGATACTTAACCGAGACTTATAAAAATGTATTCTTCTTTTACAAGAATTTTATTTTGAAATAGTAGATCGAAAGGGAACTGAAAATCAAATTGCCGATCATTTGTCCAGGCTTGAATTAGAAAAACCACTATGTTTTGAAAAAGAAATTAATGAACATTTTCTAGATGAAAAATTGTTCAATGTAAATGAGTGGTGTGCTCTGTGGTATGCCAACATTGTGATATATTGTTAGTGATCTTAAATCCTATGGAATGACATACCAACAAATGAAGAAATTAAAAGAGTTATATAACATAAACCAAAGGGCATTAACCCTATGGAGAAGTTATTAGAGAAATATCATATAAATCATATGATTGCTACTGCTTATCATCCTCAGAAAAAGTGATTTGGCTGAATTATCCAATCGAGAAATTAAAAGAATTATGGAAAAATCTGTGAATCCAACAAAAATGGATTGGTCAGTCAAACTAGACTATTTTTTGTGGGCTTATAGGACTGCATATAGAACTCATATAAGAATGCTCCCATATAGGCTAATATTTAAGAAAGCTTTTCACTTACCAGTTGAACTTGAGCATAAAGCATGTTACACTATTAAAGAGTTCAATTATAATTTAAAAGATGCTAGCGAAAAAAGGTTGTTACAAATAAATGAGCTTGAAGAGATAATGAATGAATCTTATGGAGTGCTAAGATTTAAAAAAAAAATGAAAATGTGGCATGATCAAAAGATTCTTACTAAAAAATTTCTGCTAGGGCAATAAGTTTTGCTATATAATGCAAGATTATAATTATTTCCAGGCAAACTTAAGTCCAGGTGGATGGGCCCATTTGTTGTGATAAAAGTTTATCCTTATGGAGATGCGGATATTAAAGATCCTAATTTCGAGAAAATTATTAAAGTGAATGGACATAGACTGAAACCATATTACATAGGGGAGCGGGATCAACATAAATATAATGATGGAATGATGTTGGGTCAACCAGAATAAGCACTGGATACATCGGGCTGATGACGTAAAACCAAACGCTTTGGTGGAGGCAACCATAGTTATCAGTGTGTTTTTGCTTTGATTGTTGTTTTGAGTCTGATTAAAAAGTTTGGGGTAGTATTTTTGAGTTTATTATGTGCTAGTAATGATTTTTTTACCTTATTTAGTGATTGAGACATGTTAGAATAAGAATTTGGATGTTATGTTGACTGGTGTAAAAATGTGCACTGACGCTTAAGCGCCAGATCCGGCGCATAAGCACAGCAGTTTAATTATATGTGCAAATTTTGATTCCTAGAAGGTATAAATGCAACTTAGTTTGAATAAACATGTCTTGGCAATTTCTAGTCGTGCATAAAAGTTATGAGGGGGAATTAGGCCTATAAATAGAAGGGGTTTGTGAAGGAATTTCACCCCCACATTATTTTTAGCCCTAAAAGTCTAAGAAAGAAAGAGATTTAGAGAAAATTTCTTCATGGGAGATAAATTTGAAGAAGAAGGAAGAAGCCATGAAGAAGAAGTTCATTATTCAACATGCATTGGAGATGTATAATGATTTCTTATCCGTTAGTATTGAAGGAATATTGGAGAAGATCAACAAGATGGAGAATATTATATCTGTATTAGAGACTAAGGTGCTTGAATTGCATGCTCATCTAGAACATATTGGGTGGCAACTTAAGATGCAATTTAGCTATACCAGGTATATAGAGGAGGCGGATAAGGCGATGTTCCTTAAGAAAAAAGTTGATCAAAGATGATAGTATTAGAGTTCATCACCACCGTTCGTTTTATCAACTCTATATTCTTGGAGAGACTAGTAAAGAAAAGAATTTTTTTCTTCTAATTAAGAGTGGCATTAAGTTAAGTGTTTGAAATTGTATCTTTGGAGTCATGTTTTTAAGTGTGTTAGTGTTTATGTCTTGTATTTAGTGTTTGTGTCACTTATGTGTTTAATTGTAAATGTGTGTGAAGTGTTTTATACTTAAGAAAATTTTCTCATCCAAGACTCTTGGAGAGAGAACTAAGTGTTAAATGTGTTTGTACTTGTTTTTGAATTAATATAAGTTTATTTTTGTGAAAATTTATGTTATTTTTAGCCTAGAATTGAATTAATTATTATGGTGAATTTTGAGAGAGAAGCGAGTTATAGGAAGTAAAAATAGTCATTTAAGTGTCATGAGACCATTTAGGGGTGGTTTACATTGGCTAATAGTTCATTTTACTTAAATTTAAAAATTTCAAAAATTATGCACTGGCCCCTAAGCGCCACATCTCATGCTTAAGCACAAGCCAACCCGAGAGGCAGGCGCCTAAGCGCAACTTACCCTTGCTTAAGCACCGGTTCACAAAAACTGGTTTTCGAACGGTTAAAAGTGAATTTTAAGTCTGAAAATACCATTTTTAACACCTCCTATCATCTTCCCCAACTCAAAGTCGTGATTTTGAGGGCTAGGTCAAGTGGAAATTGAAGATTTCTTGGTGGAATCGAGTGAGATTTGCTAGATTCAAGTTCCTTAAGGTAAGAGCTTTACTTCTATGCAAAAATTTTGGATTTTGACCATATATTTTAAGCACATTTGGAAGATTTTGAAAATTTACTATTCATGATGAAAAGTGAAGAAAAAATTATGGAAATTTCTTAAGAAGTTTAGTTAGTGCTTTTGGAAGTTTAGTTTAGTGATTTAAACCTGATTTTTAAAGTTATTTTTGGAAATGATCAAATTTGTAGAATGGCACTAAGAATGCAAAGAAGTAGAGGAAAGAGCCCATTAGATTCGACCTTATTTGTCAGTTCAAAAGCTTAGGATCGATATGGTGATGCTCTACAATCACGAAAATTGATTCACGAGCAATGTTTCAAGAGTCCAAGTGGAGAGGTAGATGACCTGATAGTCCACCGATAGTGGAAACAGTTCTGTTGTTTCTCTATCGTCATAGTGATTTCTATTATGAAGGAGTTTTATGCAAATCTCTCAGAGGCTGAAAATGATCGAGTTATAGTTAGAGGAAAGTTGATACCTTTTACTTTAGAGGCAATTAATTTGTTTTACCATTTACCACCCGAAACTTTATATTTTTATGCAAATTAAAGTCCTAGTGAAGCGGAGTTAGACGAGATTATTTCATATTTGACTATTGAGAGAGGACTTTGGAAGATTACCAATGAGAGGAGAGTAAATTTCCCAACTTCAAAGTTATGTGTACCTTCAAAGCCCTGACACTATTTCATTTCTGCTCGTCTGCTTCCGACCAATCATCTCAGTGAAGTTACCAGAGAGAGAGTTGCGTTGAATTATTGTATTAAGGAGGGAAAGCCCATCAACATAAGGGATTTGATCTATCACACTATCATCAATTTAGCTGCTGCTGCTACTACTGAAGGTATGGGATTTGCTTCCTTAAAATTTTCATTATGCGAGCAGGCTGGAGTGAAGTATGATAGTTGGGAGGAAGTTTTGTTACCTCTAAAGCCCATCACGAAGGTGAATGTAAAGACTTATTATGAGCATTCAATATTTGGCTGAAGAGCAGGATTTTCCAAAATTTATGGATTATAGACGTCTGCTGCATCTACCTCTACTGCATCTTCATCACGATCATCTAATTTTTGTTCTGCTACATCTAGAGGCGACACCAAAACTCAGGATGAGTTATTGCAAAAGATGATGAACAATATCAATTTTACCGCTGATAAGGTACAAAGTTTAGAGCATCTTGGAGATCATACTAATTGTTATAATAGAAGGAAGAGTAATTATGAAAACAAATTCCACTCATCTTTGGAAAGCCTGATTAGAGGTGAACCAGAAGTGCAATTTCCTTCATATCCTCAATATCCTGATTATAAGCCTAGAGAAAAATGGTACAGCAGTGATTCTAAGGATGAAAAGTAGAGCTCAGAGATTCATTTTATGATTGTAATATGATGTGAACTATGTGATCTGAGCTTGCTACATTCGCATCTGTGTGTTGTTTTGAACTATGATGTGTTTTGGACGTTTATGTTTTATTATTATGATGTTTGTGGTAGTTAATATTTTATTTTTAAATTTTAGTGTTGTAGCTGTTGTTTTGTGTTTAGTACTGTGATTTAGTTAGTTTAGAACTTAACTTAATTTCATATCTGTTATAAAGTAGAAAATTTTGCTAGCTTGGATCTTAAACTTGAAATTGAGAAAATGCTTTCAAGCATTTTTCTTTTATCATGTTAGTGTGTTGTTTGCTTTTATACCCACTGTTTAGAAGTCTATTAAATCTCTACGTGTTAAACTAAATTAAAATATAGAAAATTTGATCAAAAATTAATTTTCCTCCTGTCTTTAGTTTTATACTTGTATAATT
>NEWO01001642.1:32305-45452 GCA_003013225.1 Phalaenopsis aphrodite
TGTTCACTGAGCAAGAGGGTATTTTTATTTTATTTTTGTGATTTTTCTATACCAAGATATGAATTTTTTACGTTAGCGATCATTTTTTTTATTTATTTAATTCTCTGTTTATTTATTTAAATGCACGGCACTACCTCATCCTAGGTAGCTCCGAACGGCTATGCTGTGTGTTCCCATTCACTGCGCTTTCCACCATGGCATGTCATGCGGCCTACGGTTCACGCACTGAGAGTTCATCCGGCTAGATCTCAGCCATTAGCGAGATAAATGCGTGATTGGACAGCTCCCCTTCATCGTCCCCAAATAGGATAACCCGAGAACCGTCCAAACAAAATCCTTAAAATCTCCATAAGGTAAACTTGCCACTAAATTAATGTTAATTAAATGGAGAATCAAAATAGGCTCAGGAAGAGGGGAAGTTCATTACCTTTGCTCGGAGAAGGGAAGCTTCAATCAAAGGTGCTTGACACTTTCATGGAGGTCCAAGAAGGCTAAGGATTGAGCCTCTGGTCGTGGTGAAAGGTCTAGGCCTGAATTCAATCAAGGTCGAATTTGAGTGTTGGATTTGAGCTATCTTGGATGCTCTGTATGAGGGGGATTTGATAGGGTTTTATCTTAGTTCAATGTGGTGATGGTGTAGGTGAGTTTAATTTGGATTTTGTGCACTGTGGAGGTGTGTTGGAGAATGTCCTATCTCCGACAAGGATTTGAGCTCAAAAATTGAACTCCGGCAAGGGGAATTAGGGCAATGGAGTGGTTGGGTTGCACTGTGGAGGTCTCAAGAAAGCTCTATGAGTGATTTCAGAGAGTATCCTTAAGAAATTTTCATCACACCTTCCATGACCATGGAGGTGGAGGTTTTATAAAAATGGCTTAAGGTGGCTCTGTGGGCCAATTCAGGGGTGTAAAATGATGCTTATGTGGAAAGCAAAGAAGATCTAAATTTAAAATGAGATGAGGTGGCCTTAAGGTTTGAATTGGGTTTAAATTTTGGGTGGTGGCTCACGGTTTTGTCTCCTCTGATGATTAGGCCAGTCAGCAAGGTTAGGGGAGGTAGCCAGAGGTCAGGTGAGCTAGGGGAATCTATCACAATAATTAATTTGGGGAGATGTTTAGTTTTGGCAAAAATCCCTTAGGCTTAAGCAATTTTGGAAGTAAATCCCTTGAATTGGGGAACTTTTGGTCCATGGCTCATTTGGGTGATTCCATGGGGTTTAGTCTGTTCAATAAGGTCCAAAATTTGGTTGTGGTGGTTTTTGATTGGCCATTTTTTCTAGATTGGGTCAACTTTTAGTGAAGGGCTCCATGTAGGTCAATTTGGCTAAAGCTTGGGTTTGGGCTATGCTCGTGATCTCGCACTCAATGGCCTATGCACAGTATAACAATAGTTCTGATGATATTTTTCACTTATATTTCCTTATTTTGCAATAAAACCAAAAACTTGATCCTGAAGATAAATAAGAATTTAACTTTTTAATTTATATATTTTTATATTGGGATACTACGCAAGTATATGTATCGTTATCAAGTAATATAGGACTTTTTTATTAAGACCTAAATATCAAACCCACGGAGAAGATTATGCAATATGCACTTTTTAGATAGTTTTTCTATTTTTTAAAATATAATTGCTTAAACTATAAATGATTTTTGTGGGAATTTAAAATTTAAATATTTTTTGTATTTTTGATATTTTAACTAAACAGTAACAACTTAAAAAGATAACTAATTTTTAGTAGAAGAAATGTATTTAATATGAAAATATCTTTCTTCTTATCATGAATCAGTAATAAGTATAGGAATTCTGTTATGAAAGTATGCAAATTGTGTTGTGTCAAATAGGAGCAATAATATTCTTTACAATTACTAAAGATATTATAAATAACATTGGTTAATTTAAACTTTGAATAGTTCTGAAGACCGGCTAGGCAGGGAAAATACTAACTCTCACTCTAGATTTCCCTCGATTCCCTCCACCTGGGGGCTAACATTCTCGTATTAGAAACTAAAATAATAAACCAAGTTGGGGGCTTTAACATGTCACTTTAAAGTCCTCTAACTCTACACCCATCAATAAGTATTTCCTTATTTATTTACACTCAATCATTTGAACTACAATTTCATTCATACAACCTCATGTGATTCTTTCCAATTGTTGACTGGGACAATACCAGCCCAGTTCTTACATGTTCTCACAACATATTTTAACATATGGATTTGCCAAATCAAGAAGTAAATGAAGTGCATAGATTTAAATCATCACAACTTCTTCCAACATTAAAGATCAATACTCTCCACAACTTCCATCCAAAACTTAATTATTTATCATTTTAAGAAGAAAGATAAGGAAAACTACTTATAATCTATGGAGAAAACAAAACCATACTTTAGTTTAAAAGAAGAAATCATTGTCAAACCAACAACAAGTCTTGATTAAAATTAAAAGTAATCTAAAATAAAAAGATAAAAACTTATCTCAAGTCCTCCACCAAACTTTTGAAGTTTCTTTAAATCTCTTCTCTTTTACAATCACTCAAAACAAAATAACAAAAAGGATAAAGTAAATAAAAAGTGGTTCCTGAAAATCTCTCTGAACTAAGTCCCTAGAGAAGAACTTTCAAAATTTGTCAATATTTGCATGACTCTTTTCTAAGTCCTCTCTTCTTTCCTTTATAGTTTTCCAAGAAGTGCCTTTGGATCTTTTCAAAACGTGTCTTGATTCGATGTATTTGCCCAAGAGACACATCCTTTCATGATAATTTTTGTCCTTGGTGGTTACAACCACCTACTAAGCCAATGGGTGCCTCAAAAACCTCTTCAAAATTTGTAAAAACTGATTTTACTAGTCTAGTAACTGCCACTGGCGTTTAAGCATGGGGTCTCTGCACTTAGGCGTGGCCTTTTCTGTTTAACCGGTGCCTAAGCCCCGGATTTAGCGCTTAGGCGCCAAAACTATTTTGCACAATTTTTCACATTTTTGCTACAAATTTGATCCTTTTTCACTCCTTTGAGCATTTTTCCCTTTTTACTTGATTTCGCGAGAAAAATACAAAAATACCTTCCATTAAAGCGCAAAATTTCAAAAATAGACATAAAAATGTGTCTAAAAACACGATATATTTTAGGTATATCAAAATCCCTCAAACTTAAAATGTTACTTTTCCTCAAGTGACACTTCAATCTTTAAAAACCAAATATGTATGATATGTATATGAGTTTCTTTAGGAGTTACTAAAATTTAGATTTAGAAATATTGTAGTCCAACTTAAAAGAAATAATTAGTAAATTAGAACAACTTAAAGTTTGAAAAAAATTTTATGTTAAGAACTATGAAAATATGAGTTCCTATCTAATTCAGAAATATTGTAAGTTCTCTAAATTTAGATTTTAGTTCTTTTATTTTCTCAACTTAAAAATTTTTATTAAAAATAATTTTACTTACTATATTATATTTATAGGCTTAAGATTTTATCAAGTCTTATACTTTAAAAAGATCAAATGTAGAACTAATTTTGGATTAGGCACTGATCCTCAAGCTTCTCCTCCCTTACATTTCTTTTCTTTTCTTTTCATTTCTTTTTCTTTTCTTTTTCTTTTTCTTTTTCTTCTTCTTTTTCTTTTTCTTTTTCAGGCAAGGATTATTATATCTGGAAAAGCCTTTAAAGATTTTAAATTCCATTTCTCCTTTCCTAAAGTAGAGTCTTGATATAAAACTTTTACTTATAAATGTAATAATAGTTTTGAAAATCATTTTAATAAAAGAAATTTAAGTATTTAAAAATAAAATTCTAAATTATCTAAATTTCTCAAAAATACAATTTTTCTTACTAAAGATAGTCACTTATATTAATCATTTTCTATACTAAAAAATTTTTAACTTAAAGTCATTCTTCTTTACTCAAAATTTTAACTAGATTTTCTTACTCATTTCTAAAACCACATTTTACTTCCCTAATAAAACTTCATATACATAATCAATTTTTCTTTTAAAATCAAATTCACTTGTAGTACATTTGAGAACAAATAAAATTCCAGTTTTGAAAATGTTTTTCATCCCCCCAAACTTAAATTTTTAATAGATTAAATAGTTTAGCATTAGATATATATATAAGAAGCAAAAAAAATTTAAAAATAACAAGCTAATAGGAATTTTAAACCCTAATGATACAAGTATAACTAAAGCAGGAGAAAAATGATTTTTTTATTAAATTTTCTATATTTTTATTTTAGTTTAACATGTAGAGATTCAAATTGACTTCTGAAGAGTGGGTATAAAAGGAAATAACACATTAACATGATAAAAGAAAAATACAGGGTAGCGGTTTCTAAATTTCAAGTTTAAGATCTAAGCTAGCAATATTTTCTACTTTATAACAGATATGAAATTAAGTTAAGTTCTAAACTAACTAAATCACAGTACTAAACACAAACAACAGTTACTATCCTAAAATTTTAAAAACGAAATACTACCTAACACAATAATCACAACAACAATAGAGCATAAAAATTCAAAACATAACATAAAACATAGTCCAAAACAACACACAAATGCAAATGTAGTAGGCTCAGACCACATAGTTAATATCATATTACAATCCTAAAATGAATCTCTAAGCTCTACTCTTCGTCCTCAGAATCACGACTGTACCATTTTTCTATAGACTCATAATCGGGATACCGAGGATATGGAGGAGATTGCACTCCTTATTCACCTCTAATCAGATTCTCCAAAGATGAGTGGAATTTCTCTTCATAATCAGTCTTCCTTCTATTATAACTATTAGTATGATCTGCAAAATGCTCTAAATTTTGTACCTTATCAGCGGTAAAATTGATATTATCCATCATCTTCTACAGTAACTCATCCTAAGTCATGGTATAACCTCTAGATGTAGAAGCACGTGAAGTTGATGGTCTAGATGAAGATGCAGCAGAGGTAGATGCAGCAGACGTCTATAATCCATAACTTCTGGAAAATCCTCATCTCCAGCCAAAATTTGAATGCTTAGAATAATTCTTCACATTTACCTTTGTGATGGGCTTTAGAGGTAATAGAACATCCTCCCAACTATCATACTTTACTCCAGCCTGCTCGCATAAAGAAAATATCAAGGAAGCAAATCCCATAACTGCAGTAGTAGTAGTTGTAGCTGAACTAATGATAGTGTGATAGATCAAAGCCCCTATGTTGATGGGCTTTCCCTCCTGAATACAATAATTCAACTTCTCTCTCTCTAATCACTTCACTGAGATGATTGGTTGGAAGCAGACGAGCAGAAATGAAATAGTGCTTAGCTTTTGACGGTGCACATAACTTTGAAGTTGGGAAATTTACTCTCCTCTCATTGGTAATCGTCCAAAGTCCTCTCCCAATAGTCAAGTATGAAATAATCTCGTATAATTCTACTTCCGTAGGACTATAATTTGTATAAAAACACAAAGTCTCCGGTGGTAAATGTTAAAACAAGTTGATTACCTCTGCACTAAAAGGTACCAACTTCCCCCTATCCATAACTCGATCGACCTCAGCCTCTAGGAGATTCGCATAAAGCTCCCTCACAACAGAAATTACAGCGGCAACAGAAAAACAACAGAACCATTTCTACTGTAGGCGGGCTATCAGGTCTTCCACTTCTCCACCTGGACTCTTAAAACATCACTCCTGAATTAATTTTCATGACTATAGAGCGTCACTATATTGATCATGAGCTTTTGAACTGACAAATTTGCTTGAATCAAATCGGCTCTTTCCTCTACTCCTTTTCATTCTTGGTGTCATTCTATAAATTTGATAAATTCCAAAAATAACTTTAAAAATCAAGTTTAAATCACTAAACTTAACTTCCAAAAACACAAACTAAACTTCCCAAGATATTTCCAAAGATTTTTCTCCACCTTTCACCATGAATAGTAAACTTTCAAAATCTTCCAAATGTGCTTAAAATATATAGTGAAAATCCAAAATTTTTGCATAGAAGTAAAGCTCTTACCTCAAGGAAATTGGATCTAGCAAATCTTACTTGATTCTAATAAAAAATCTCCAAATTTCACTTTCCTTAGCCCTCACAATCGCAAACTTGAGTTGCGGAAGACGAAAGGAGGCATTAAAATGGTATTTTCGAACTTTTAATTCACTTTTAACCATTCGCGAACTGATTTTCATGAACCGGCGCTTAAGCGCGGGTAAGTGGTGCTTAGGCGCCTGCCTCTCGGGTTGGCTCGCGGTTAAGTGAGAGATGTGGCGCTTAGGTGCCAGTGCACAATTTTTAAAATTTTTAATTATAAGTAAAATGCACTATTAGCGTAAGTAAACCACCCCTAAATGGTCTCATAGCACTTAGATGGCTATTTTTACTTCCTATAACTCCCTTCTCTCTCAAAATTCTCCATAATAATTAATTAAATTCGAGGCTAAAAATAACACAAATTTTCACAAAAACAAACATATATTAATTCACAAACAAGTACAAACACATTTAACACTTAGTTTTCTCTCCAAATAGTCTTGGATGAGAAAATTTTCCTAAGTACAAAATACTTAACACACATTTACAATTAAACACATAAGTGACAAAAACACTAAACACAAGACATAAACACTAACCCACTTAAAATCATGACTCCAAACACACACTTTCTAACACTTAACTTAATGTCACTCTTCATTAGAAAGAATGAATTCTTGTCTCTCAGTAGTCTCTCTAGGAATATAGAGATGATAAAATGGATGGTGGTGACAAGCTCTAATACTTTCATTTTCGACCCACTTTTGCTTAAGGAACATCGCCTTATCCGCTTCCTCTATATAACTGATATGGTTGAATTGCATCTAAAGTTTCCACCCAATATGTTCTAGATGAGCATGCAATTCAAGCAACTTAGTCTCTAATATAGATATAGTATTCTCCATCTTGTTGATCTTCTCAGATATCCCTTTAATTTTAACAGCTAAAAAATCGTTATACATCTTCTGTGCACTTTGATTACTGAACTTCTTCCTTATGGCTTCTTCCTTCTTCTTCAAATCCATCTCCCATGAAGACATTTTCTCTAAATCTCTCTCTTTCTTAGGCTTTTAGGACTAAAAATAATCCGGGGTGAAATTCCTTCACAAACTCATTCTATTTATAGGCCTAATTCCCCTTCATAACTTCTAGGCATGACTAGAAACTGCTAAGACACATTTATTCCAACTAAATTGCAGTTACACCCTCTAGAAATTGAAATTTGCACATGTGATTAAATTGCTGCGCTTAAGCGCCGGATCTGGCACTTAAGCGCCAATGCACATTTTTGCACCAGTCAACTTAATGCCCAAATTCTTATTCTAACATGTCTAGGTCACTAAATAAAGTATAAACGTTGTTACTAGCACATAATAAACTCAAAAGACTACCCCAAATTTCCTAATCATACTCAAAACAGTAATCAAAGCAAAAACACACTGATAACTATGGGTTGCCTTCTACAAAGTGCCTCGTTTTACGTCGTCACCCCGACGTAACCAGTGATCATTCTAGTTGACCCAACATCATTTCATCATTATATTTATGTGTATCTCCTATATACTAAGGTTTCATTCTATGTCCATTCACTTTAAAAATTTTCTCATAATTAGGATCTTTAATATCCACAGCTCCATAAGGATAAACTTTTATCACAACAAATGGGCCCATCCACCTGGACTTAAGTTTGCCTGGAAATAATCTTAACCTTGCATTATATAGTAAAACTTGTTGCCCTGACTAAAAATATTTAGTATGAATCTTTCGATCATGCCACATTTTCATCTTTTCTTTATAAATCTTAGCACTCTCATAAGATTCATTCCTTATATCTTCAAGCTCATTTAATTGTAACAATCTTTTCTCACCAGCATCTTTTAACTTATAATTGAACTCTTTAATAACGCAATATGTTTTATGCTCAAGTTCAACTGGTCAGTGACAAGCTTTCCCAAATATTAGCCTATATGGGGACATTCCTATAGGAGTTCTATATGCAGTCCTATAAGCCCACAAAGCGTAGTCAAGTTTGACTGACCAATCCATTTTTATTGGATTCATAGATTTTTCCATAATTCTTTTAATTTCTTGATTAGATAATTCAGCCAAACCACTTGTCTGAGGATGATAAACAGTAGCAGTCCTATGATTTATAGGATATTTCTTTAATAACTTCTCCGTAATGACATTTCTAAAATAACTTCCCCTATCAGTAATGATAACTCTAGACATCCAAAATTTACAAAAATGTTCATTTTCAAAAATTTTGCAACACTTTGAGCATCACATCGAGGTAAAGCAACAGCTTCTATCCATTTGGATGCATAGTCCACTACTAACATAATATTTAAATTTCTGAAAGATGGTATAAATGGTCTCATGAAATCTAATTCCCAAACATAAAATATTTCAACTTCTAGCATATAATTAAGGGGCATCTCATTTCTTCTAGAAATATTGCCTACTCTTTGACATTTATCACAAGTTTTGATGTAAGCATTAACATCTCTAAATATTGTAGACAAATAAAATCAAAATTGTAGAATTTTGTATGTTGTTTTATCAACACCAAAATGTCCCCCAAAATCAGAATTATGACATTTTTGGATAATTTCATAAGTTTCTTCTAATGGTACTCATCTTTGAATGATCAGATCGTTTTCTTGTTTATATAAATATAGGTCATCCCAAAAATAAGTCTTAGCTTTAGAAATAAATTTCTTCATTTGTTGGTATGTCATTACATAGGGTTTAAGATCACTAACAATAAAGTTCACAATGTCGGCATACCATGAAACACGCCACTCATTTACAGTGAACTATTTTTTATCTGGAAAATGTTCAGTAATTTCTTTTTCAAAATAGAGTGGTTTTTCTAATTCAAGCCTGGACAAATGATCAACAGTTTGATTTTCAGTTCCCTTCCGATCTACTATTTCAAAATCAAATTCTTGTAAAAGAAGAATCTATCTTATAAGTCTCAGTTTAGTATCCTTCTTTTTGATTAAGTACTTAATAGCAGAATGATTTGTATGCACTATACAATGAGTTCCAATCAAATATAATCTAAATTTATCAAAAGCATATACTATTTCTAATAAGTCTTTTTCAGTTGTTGTATAATTAATTTGAGTTTCATTAAGAGTTTTACTAGCATATTAAATAACTTTGAAAATTTTATCATATCTTTATTCTAAAACAGCTCCAATAGCATAATCATTTGCATCACACATAAACTCAAAAGATTTTTCCCAATTTGGTGAAACTATAATTGGTGCAATGATTAATTTTTCTTTTAATACTTTAAAAGCTTTTAGGTATTCCTCATTAAAATTGAAAATTGCATCTTTCTCTAGTAAATGGCATAAAGGCTTAGCAATCATAGAAAAGTCCTTAATATATCATCTGTAGAAACCAACATGTCCTAAAAAACTCCTAATTTCTCTTACATTTGTTGGATAAGGTAAATTAGCAATCACTTGAATTTTAGCAGGATCTACTTCCACACCATTTTTTAATATTTGATGACCTAATACAATTCCTCTTACTACCATAAATTGGTATTTTTCCTAGTTAAGGACTAAATTTGTTACTTCACAGAGCTCAAGAACTTTAGATAAATGTTATAAACATAAATCAAATGAAGTTCCAAACACTGAAAAGTCATCCATAAAGACTCACTATCTTTTTCAATTAAATCACAAAAAGTTATCATCATACATCTTTAAATTGTAGCAGAGGCATTACATAAACCAAAGGGCATTCTTCTAAAAGCAAAAGTACCATAAGGACTAGTAAATGTTGTTTTTTCTTGATCATCAGGAGATATTTAAATTTGGTGATAACTGGTATATCCATCCAGAAAACTATCATTTGATCTAAAAAGGTTAGTGGAAAATGATCTTTCCTAGTGACAATATTTAATTTTTTATAATCAATGCATATTCGCCACCCTGTAACTTGTCTAGTAGATATTAACTCATTATGCTCATTCACAGTTACACTTACTCCTCCTTTCTTTGAAACATAGTGAATTAGACTAACCCATGCACTATCTGAAATAGGGTAGATAATTCTAGCATCTAACCACTTTAAAAATTTTTTTCTTAACAACCTCTTTCATAATAGGATTTAATCCGAAGGTCTAGATTGCAATGGCTAAAAACACTATAGGTATAAAAATGTGTCTAAAAACACTATATAATTTAGGTGTACCAGCTATCCATGGCCTTGAGCCCAATTTATTGATAAAAATTGTGCAGATGATTGTAATGAACATTTTTGGTGAAGGATTGAAGTGATTTTGAGGGATTTTGGAATTTTGGTCACTTTGGGCATGTTAGGATAGACTTAGGTCTAGATTGGGCAAGGCTTGGGCTAAGTCCAAATTGATTGTTGAGAATGGTCAATAAGAATGCCATGAATAGTTTTCAACATAAATTGGGTGTCAATTTTGGGGCTAATGCAATCAATTTGGTGGAAATTTGAGACATGACCAATTTAGGGCAAAATTGGGGCTTTTTGGACTTAGGCTAAAATTAAATGAAATTGAGGCCTCACCAAGGCCAATTGAAGGTCACGATTGATGTTTATGAATGTTATGAAGAGTTTAGGATTCAAATTTAGGTCAATTGAGTAGGCCATAGGGTTCAATTTGGTGGGATTAGGCCATGTAGCCAAAATTGGGGGTTTGATTTAGATCAAAATTGGGCTCAAATCTTGGGCCAATTGAGCTTGGGTTTGGTTTAGATTGGTCATATGGAAGGTTACTTTAATTTTATAATTGAAGTTAGGGGAAATTGAAATTGGGACCAAATTGATATACATTTGAGGTGAATTTAGGGAAATTAGGCCTTTATAGACAATTTGGGGGTTTTGGTCAAAATAGTCAAATTGGTTCACGTGGTAGTTGAGAAAAATAAAATTGAGAATATTTGAAAGGTTTTGGGATTTTTTTGGATTTTTTGGAATTTTTGAAATTTTGGGCTAAGCAGGGGCATTTTGGTAATTTGGCAATTTTTGGTGATTTTGGGTAATTTAGATGTTTTCAAAATGTTTGAAATGATTTTTGAAAAAATTTAAGTATTTTGTGTAAATTTGGGAATTTTGGCCAAATTTAGGGTTTTAAGAGTACTTAGGTAATTTGGGGGAGTTTAGTGGAAAAGGCCATGTTGAGTATTTTTGGTAGAATTGGGGAGCTAACCATCATAGATGAGTTATGGACCAATGGAGACTCCATTTGGGTCCTCTATGTATTGGTCCTAGTTAAACCCTAGCCTAGGGTCAGTGGGTTTAAGGGAGCATCCACATGAGTCTCCCAAAGGATTAAGGGATCAAAGTCAAAAAAATTTGGGTTTATATTTGTGACTGATTGTGAGTGAGGTGAGTACCTTAGCCTTAGACCAACACCCAGGGTCAACCCTAAAGTTAAGCAATCTTATGGGAACTCTCCTTGGGCTCCCCCATAATGACCCCACCTACAAAGTGCTAGAGGTTAGGACCAGTATGTGGAACTTCAAGTTGAGTAAAGAGGAGTTTAAAATTTCTAATGGTGAGGGTTTCATTTTTAGTTTTCTAGAAATAGTCAACAGGAAAGTTCTATGGCTAGACCCTAGGCTGCTAAAGAGGAAAAACTAGACCTCAACCAAAAGTGATGTCAACAGCAGCATCACATTCAAACTTCTGAATTATCAAATCATCAAGGTGAACATTTCTGCCCTCCATATTTTCCATTCTATAATCCAATCTCAAAATATCTCCTTGTTGGATCATCATTTGCTCCATAAATTCTTGGATAGTAGGGGTACTAGATGTACCTTATGTAGAAGAAATATCCCTAGTCCTACTTCCAGATCTCCATCCAACATGAAATTCATAAGTCTTTACATTGGTAGGCCCAATAATTTTTAGAGGTTCATTCCTCTCCTCCTTTGGTCTAAATCAATTCTTGCCTGTTCACATGGTGTGAAGATCACGGCAGGATGTGCTAAACCTCCAGTAGTCTCTCTAAAAGCAATAGATCGAGTGTTCTTATAAATATTTAGAGCCTACATTTATTCTTTTCATCTGCTAGATACAGAAGCTCAAGATGGCCCTATCCCTTGTAACGTCACTCTGATGATTTGTTGGTATCATTATTCTAGAAATAAAATAATGCCATGCCTTAGATACTACATTTAACATAGAAAGAGGAAATTTTACCTTAACTCAATTCTTCACCTACCAGGTTCTTCTTCCATCAGTAAGAAAATAAATGACCTCATCCAAGGCCTCATTCGTTATAGAAAATAATTTTTACTAACACTATATTTATCTTCCAACTGATAAAATTCATTAATCCTCCTCGGAGTAAACTTCACCATTTTCCCACAAACAAACACAAAATTTTCAGAAGTCTCCTTAAAATTGGCATACAACTCCATCACTAGTCCAATAATCACCTCGGTAGTAAAGTAGCAGAAATTTTCCCACTGCCGAGCAGTGATTATTCTCTCGACTTCTCCTCCTGAATTCTTAAATCCTCGATCTGAAATCACTTTTTTAGTTGTACGTAGACTATTGAAGCAAATGTTGGCCTTGTAATTGACAAACTTTTGATCATCAAAATTTGCCTGTCTCTTTCCTTTGCTCATTCTAGGTGCCATGCTAAATCTACAAAAATTTGATAAAAGCCAAATAAATTCCCAAAAATTCAAAAAATTACAATGTTGAATGTCTTAAACTTAAATCTACTAAGTAAGAGTTCTTTGCCAAAGAATTTTCTAAAAATCTTCCAAAAAAATGTCAAAATTTTGGATCTCGGTAATGTAAGATAAATCCTTGGTGAAAATCAAAAATTTTGAGTTCAAAGTGTAGCTCTTACCTAGAGAAGATGAAATCCAAGCTTTTTTTCCTTAAAATTGCCTCAAATCCAAGCAATAGCAAGGCCTAGGTGCAAAAACTGGAGGTTGAAGGTGACTCAAGGGGTAAAAAATGGCATTTCACTGTGCAAATCATGAATTTTAAGGGTGTTTGGGTCAGTTCGGGCTGAGGGCGTTGTCGGCCAAAAATTCACTTATTTGATTTTTTTTTAATTTTTAATTTTCTCTAAATTTACTCCAAAGTTTATTTAGTCTTTTGGAACATTAATTTTCATCTAAAAA
>NEWO01001642.1:45652-58989 GCA_003013225.1 Phalaenopsis aphrodite
ATACACATAATTAAAGTTCTAAAGAAAAGAAAAGTAAATCAAATCCACACAATTACATTAAAACATAAGTATTTTAAAATAGTAGAGTCCAACTTCTTCAATTTATTTGCCTCTTCTTTAGTACTTTATCCTCCTCTAATATCTCATTTAGATTGGTAATGGACATATAAATTGTAGAAGGGTCGGTACGGGAACTAATCAGTCAAATTTTCATCAATTCATCCATTTTTCTTGAACATCTGTACCACTCTTGCTTCAACTGTTCCTGTATGATCAAAGTTCTTCATTCTCAAATCTAGGTGATCAAAAAGGTAGTTAAAATTTCCTATTTCACTCATAATACTCTAAATTTCTCTTTCTATTTCTTCATTCTCCTCTCCAAAAATATTGAACTTCCAACTGCTGGTGGCATCAATGGTGTTGAAGCATGTGATGAATGATCCAAAATACAATCTAATGCTTCATTTCCATTTCCTACGTAACTTCCATCAATAAGAATCATGGGCTCCCAAGGTAGTAAAACTTTTTCCCAACTTTCATATGGAACTTGAGATTTACTGCAAAGTAAGAAAATTATAAAAGGATGCCCAAGTCCATATATTGGCCCATTCATATAATACCCATAACATATTTGAAAATAATTGACCGCAAATCAATGGGTTTTTTCATTTGAATGCAATAGTTTAAAATGACACTTTCTTTTGTAACTCTACTAATCTTCATGGTAGGTAGTAGTTTTGTAGATATGAAGAAATGTCATTGTTATGAAATTGGGTTAAGCAGCAAAGTAGAGAAACTAATGTATCCCTCATCTCTGATTTCTCAATTATCATGTTCATCCGTCAGAAAATTATATACTTATTGCATCATATCTTTCGTCGGGATTAAATTTTTACAATGATAGATTGAAACATTTTTTATCATATACAAATCATTAATTCGATCTGGAGTAAATGGTACAGCCTTACCTCGAACGAAGACAACTCCTTGAGTAATTCCATGTAGGTTAGCATAAAACTCCTTTATTACAGGTATACAACTGTAGCGGTAGTGTAGTACAAAATTTTTCAACGCTTCTGTATAATGATTTTCTCGATCTGTGAACTTGGATTACTAACTCCATGATTGACAAAGCCTCTCTCTTGAATAAGTCTCTTATTCGTGATGACTTTGTCATACAATCTCTGCATATCAAAACTGATAAACTTTCTTCCATTAAAAACTTCATACTTTGAAGTACTTCTACAATTGGAAGCCATGGAATTCAAAATTAGGAAGTTTTTGGACGTCCAAGTCAGTTTTTAGGACTTTAAAACACCTCTCGGTGGTTATTATCGAGCGAAATCCCGCAAAAGTCCGCCAAAACCGTTCACCACTTGAAAAATGCTCGGGACGTCATCGGTGCTCCCGATGGCACTATCGGTGCCATGGTCCTTCAGTCGGGCACCGTCGGCACCCATTTGCGTCTGAATTTTTTTTTTTGTTCAATTAGATTCCAAATTTTTCTCCAATACCAATATTTGTCTTAATTTATGATATATAAAATCTTGCAGGATTTAAAAATACTATTATTTCCTAATACATAAACACATTTATTAACAAAATAGTAATATATGGATATATAAATTCATATATGAGTTGTCTCCTACAAAGCGCTTGGTTTAACGTTGTCAACCCGACATACCATTGGTTTAATTGGGTTGACTTAACATTAAAACTGCTTTAAATTTTGGTATGTGCCCTTCATAATAATGTTTCAATCGATGCCCATTAACTTTAAATATCTCTTCGGTTTTAGAATCCTTAATAACAACAGTTCCATAATGATAGACTTTAATCACTTTAAATGATCCTAACCATCTGGATTTCAGTTTTCCTAGAAATAATCTCAATCTTTTATTATATAATAGAACTTCTTGTCCATGTTCAAACTTTTTATTAATAATCTTCCGATCATGTCATACTTTCATTTTCTCCTTATAAATTTTTGCATTATCATATGCTTCATTTCTGATCTCCTCAAGTTCAATGAGTTGCAATAATCTTTTCTCACCAGCATCTTTTAGATTAAAATTAAATTCCTTAATAGCCTAAAATATTTTATGCTCCAATTCTACTAGTAAGTGGCATGTTTTTTTTTTCCAAAAATAAGTCTGTATTAGGACATTTCTATAAGAGTATTATAAGCAGTTATGTATGCCCATAATGCAGTATCTAATCTAGCAGACCAATCTAATTTATAAGGATTTACAGTTTTTTCTAAATTTGTTTTATTTTACAATTCATTATTTCTGTTGAATTGCTAGTCTTAGGATGATAAGCAGCAGAGAATTTGTGCATAATATCATTATTTCTTTATCAATTTCTTGATTCTCTTATTTCTAAAATGGGATCCTACATCTATAATAATTACTCTCGGTATTCCATATCTTATAAAAGTGTTTTTATTCAAAAATTTAGAAACAATCCGAGCATCATAATTAGGTACAGCAATAGTTTAAATTCATTTGGACATATAATCAACAGCAAGTAAAATATATAAGTTTCCTAATGAATGCATAAATGGTCCCATAAAATCTAATCCCTGCACATCAAAAATTTCAACTTCCAACATGTAATTTTGAGGCATTTCATTTCTTCTAGAAATATTTCCTACTCACTGACATTGATCGCATGTTTTAATATATTAATTAACATCTCTAAAAAGAGTAGGCCAATAAAATCCAGATTGCAAAATTTTATAAGCAATTCTATTTTTTCCAAAAAATCCTCCAAATTCAGAATCATGACATCTTTCAATTATTTGTTAAGTTTCTCCATAAGGCACACACCTTCTAATAATTAGATCTTTACATTTTTTATATAAATACAAGTCATCCCAAAAATAGAATTTAAATCATATATAAACTTCTTTAATTGTTGACTCTTAATATCTGGTGGTAGAATATCACTTACAACATAATTTACTATATCGGCATACCGCGGTGTATCTATTTCACAAATACTATATAATTTTTCATTAGGGAAATTTTCTAAAATTTCATTTGCACAATTAGTCAATATTTCTTTTTCTAGTTTAGATAAATGATCAGTTATTTGATTGTCATTTCCCTTTCTATCAATTACAGAAAAATCAAACTCTTATAATAGAAGTATCTGTCTAATTAACCTTGCATTAACATCCTTCTTTTGCATTAAGTATTTAATAACAAAATGATTTGTATGCACTATACATTTAGTTTAAATTAAGTAAGGTCTAAATTTATCAAAGGCATAGACAACAACAAATAACTCTCTTTCAGTAATAGTGTAGTTAATTTGAGCATCATTCAGAGTTTTAGCATAATATATTACTTTAAAAACATTGTTGTGACTTTGTCCTAAAATAGCTTTAATAGCATAATCACTTGCACATAATTTCAAATATTTTTTCTCAATTAGGTGGTACTATTATAGGTGCGGTGATTAATTTTTATTTTAATTATTCCAATGCTTTTATGTATTCTTCATTAAAATCAAATTTCGTATCTTTTTCTAAAAGTTGGCATAATGGCTTAATTATTTTTGAAAAATTCTTTATATAATGCCTGTAGAAACCAACATGCCCTAGAAAACTTCTTACCCCTCTGACTTTAATCGGTGGTGGTCCTTTTTCAATAACTTGAACTTTTACAGGATCAACTTCCATGTCATTTTCAGAAATTTTATGCCCAAGTACAATTCCTCCTGCAACCATAAATTGACATTTTTCCCAATTTAGTAATAGGTAGATTTTTTCACATAATTCTAGAAATTTTTCTAAATTATTTAAGTATAATTCAAATGAAGTTTTGAATACAAAGAAATCATCCATGAGGACTTCCATTCCATGCTCAATCAAATTACTACATATTGACATCATACATCTTTGAAATGTTGCAAGTGCATTGCACAGTCCAAAAGGCATTCTACAAAAAGCAAATGTTCCATAAGGGCTTGTAAATGTTTTCTTATCTTGATCCTTAGGAGTGATTGGAATTTGATGATAACTGATATATCCATGTAAAAAATAGTAATATTTATTTCCAGTCAATCTATCCAACATTTGATCTAGAAAGGGTAAAGGAAAGTGATCTTTCCTGGTGGCCAAGTTTAATTTTCTATAATCTATACAAATTCTCCAACCAGTAAATTGTCTTATTAGAATTAATTCATTTTTCTCATTTACTTTAACGGTCACTCCTCCTTTCTTTGGAACACGGTGAATTGGGCTTACTCAAGCACTCTCTGGAATAGGATATATAATTTCAGCATCTAACCATTTTAAAATTTCTTTTTTTATAACTTTTTTCATTTTTGGGTTTAATCTCATCTGAGGGTCAGCTTTAGGTTCTTATTGTTCATCTAATAAAATTCCGTGCATACAAATTGAAGGACTAATTCCTTTAATATCTGCTAAAGTCCATCCAAAAACTTTTTTATATCTTCTTAACATTTCTATTAATTTTTGTTCTTGAATTTCAGTTAACACGGAAGATACAATAACAGGTAATGTAGATAAATCTCCTAAAAATACATATTTTAAATGAGCAGGTAATAATTTCAATTCAAGTTCAGGTGGTAAGATTATATTATCATTTTCCAACAAATCTAAAGTTTCAATTTTATCCTGAATGTAATCTAAATTTTTTTCTTTTATTTCATCCTCATTTCCACTAAATTCTTCTTGCTTTAATTTCTCTTTAAACTCTTTCTTAAATTGCTCATTACATAGATAATCAGTAACTTCCTTCCTAAACATTCATTGTCTTTTTCTATTGCAGGATATTTTATAGCTTTTACAATATTAAATTTTACTTCTTAATCATTAACTCTCATTATTAATTCTCCTTTTTGCACATCTATCGTAGCTCTCCCTGTTGCAAGAAATGGTCACCCCAAAATAATAGGAATCTCTTTATCTTCCTCCATATCTAATATTATAAAGTCTACAAGGAAAATAAATTTATCTACTTTTACTAATACATCTTCTATAACTCCTTCAGGATAAGTGATTGATCAATCAGCTAACTGAAAAGTTACAGTAGTAGGGGAAATCTTTCTTAAATCAAAATGTTTAAAAATTGATAGAGACATTAGATTGATACTTAATCCTGAATCACATAAGGCTTTTCCATAAAACTTTTCACTAATTGCACAAGGTATAGTAAAACTACCAGGATCTTTTAACTTTTCAGGAAGCTTTTTCGGGATAATAATGCTACACTCTCCACTAAGTGCAACAGTATCATGATCTGAAAACTTTCTTTTCTTGTTTAGTATATCTTTCATAAATTTCATATAACTCAGTGTTTGTTCCAAAGCTTCAATGAAAAAAAATGTTTATTGTTAACTTTTTAAGGATTTCCAAAAATTTTGTAATTTTTTTGTCTTTCTTCTTCTGTTTTAGTCATTAAGGAAATGGAGGTAATGGTTTTTCTAAATTAACTTGTGTTTGCTCATTTTCATTATTGTCACTTTCCATCTCTTCCTTCTCCTCATTAACTTTTGTTTCTCTTTGGATTCTTTTTTCAACTTCTTTTCCACTTTGTAATTGAATTTCTTTAATTTATTCTTTATTTTGATCTTTGGGATTAACTTCTACAGTACTCAAAAGATTTTCTGAAGATTTGTTATCATTTGCAGTAGCAATATGTCCTAATTGATTTTTAATATTTCTAATAACAGCCCCTTGATTTTGTATTTAATTTCTTATATTCAACATTACTTATTCCATCGTTAACTTCTTTTCCTTAACTTTTGGGTTAGGGTTAGAGTTAAATCCAAGAGGATAATAAAGTCGATAATTAGGATTTCCTTGATTATTTAAATTTTCTGAGGGGTTCATTGAAATGTAATAATTATTCCAACTAAATTTAGTGTGATTTTTCCATCCAGAATTGTAAAAGCTTGAATAAGGATTATTATTTCGATTATTAATAACATTCAAAGTTTCATAAGATGATTGAGTATCAATTATCTGTCCTAGTGAATTTTCCTCAAATACTGGTGGTATTTGAGAATAGTTCACTCCAATTTGATCAATCTTTTTCAATATAGTAGCAATTTGAGTTGCTAAAATATACATTGCATCATATTCATGAATACTAGCTACTCTCTCAGGATTTAGCCATTCAGAGGGCCAACGAAAATTATTCATAGTCATTTCTTCTATTAAAGAGTATGTTTTATCAAAAGGTTTTGACAATAAAGATCCAACTGCAGCAACTAATCCATTGTAAAAAAATTGAATTATTAACCAATCTGGTAAAGTATGGCGTGGACATTTTCTAAGGAGATCCTTAAATCTTTCCCAGGCTTCATATATTGATTCCCCTTTAAACTGACAAAAAGATGTAATATCGCTTCTAAGTTTAGTAGTTTTTAAGGATGGAAAATATTTAGCCAAGAATTTTTGTGATAGTTCTCCTGAAGTTCTGATAGATCCAGGCGCTAATGAGTTTAACAAAGCTTTGGCTTTATCTTTTATTGAAAAAGAAAAATGTCTAAGTCTAACAGCATCATTAAACACTTCGTCATATTTAAAAGTAGCACAAATCTCAAGAAAACTAGCAAGATGTAAGTTAAGATCTTCAATAGGTGCTCCTCTAAACAGATTATTTTGTATCATTTGCATAATAGCAGGTTTAAGGTCAAATGAATTTGCAACAACATCAGAATTTTGAATAGTTAAGTGAAGTTCATCTGCTGTTGGATTAGCATAATCTTTAAAAGGTCTTTGTGGATTTTCATTTATTTGATTATCTAAGTTATTCGTCATTTTGTTAAAAATTTTAATTTCTTTGTTGTTTTCGAATTTTTTTAATATTACGTTCTAATTCTGAATTGGAAGGTAATAAACCTTCAAATTCAATATTTCGGATAAACAAATATAATAAGCAAATGAAAATTTCTTAAAAATACTCTTAAATATACAATTATATATTTTTGGATTTTTTATTTTATAATTCTTTTAACAATTTGTATTTTGTATATTTTTATCTCTAAATTTTCTAATTTACAAAATCTATTTAATTTACTGTTACCTTCCCCGGCAACAGCGCCAAAAACTTGTTCCCAAAAAATATAGTTGTGTAAAATTTATAAAGTTGACTTCGCTTTGCAACAGCGCCAAAAACTTGATGTGGTATTTTATGAATAATAACGTTAAGGACTTAAAGTTGGGATTCTACGCAAGTATATGTATCGTTATCAAGTAATATAAGACTTTCTTTTTAAGTCTCAAATATTGATCCCACTAGAAAGGTTTAAATTTGAAATGATAAATTAACTAGGAAATTCACAGAAATCAATTGAAATTACTGTCACTAATTTTGAATGTTTAAGATACTATCAAAGCTAAATTATTTACTACTAGCATAATTTAAAAGCAGGGTTTAAAATTAATAACTACTAAACTATGTTTATGTGATGAAATTTTCTAATATGAAAAACCATCTTTCCCACTACAATGAGTTTTTTTGTGAAATGAGATGAGATAAATGGTTTAGATGTGTATTGTGCCAAATAGAAGAAATTTTAATTCTCTACCCTGATTCAGTGTTATAGAAAATCATTGGTTAATCCTACGTTTAGTCCCTAAATCCATGGCTAGGCTAGGAGGATCTAACTCCCACTCCAGAGCTCCCACTTTCCTTCCCTTGAAGGCTAACTCTCGCTTTAGTTTTCAAACACTAAGATCAAATTGAGGATTTTTAGTCTGTCACCCTAAAAATCTCCAATTCTACATCGAGCAAAGTATATTTCTCTACTTATTTGCACTTAATTCCATGATCGAAATACTCCTTCATGGACTTCAATGTGATTCTCACTCTGCTGTAGAACTCATACTCCATTTTCTGGATCATATGTTTCACAGCATATTTTACTAATTCAATTGGCCAGATTGAAAAGTAAATTAAGAGCGGAGTTGAAAAACCATCATAATTTATTTTAAATTTTAACATTGGCACATCCACATTATCTCTTCATTTCATCATATCTCAGAGTAGGGAAAAAGATAAAGGAATCTACTAAGACTTCATGAGAAAGATACAACAAAACACAAATTTCATATATAAAAGAAAACTTATACAATAATAATAAACAAACAACACTTATCTGAAATTCTTTCTCAAAGCAAATCTTTTATAGCCTCTCTTAGGAAATGTAGGAAGAAGAAATCTCTCAATTCTCTTCCTCTCCAACACTTCTTAGAGAAGAATTCACATTTAAAATCACCACAAAAACTCAAAACTATAAAAACAATAACAAACTAATAGTGTAGAATGTAGGTGTGTGAAGAGGAAAACGGAAATTAGTGAAGAATTTGAAATGGTGCAAAGGGGGAGAGGTTTCTGATCAAATTTTGGCCCTAAATAAAGCCTAGGTTGGTTCTCCAATAGGTGATCCAAAAACTCTTCAAAAATCATCCTTCATCGAATCTTCTAGAAACAGGACTTCCACTGACATTGGCAACGTCGGCGCCCATCCTGGGCCAGAGGCTTTTAATCAAATCCCAAGTCCTTGTCAAATGGCGTCGTCGGCGCTGAAAAAATTTTTAACTTCTTCATTTTTGCTCCAAATTCAATCCTTTTTGCTTTCTTTTTGCTCCATGTCCTAAAAATCAACAACCTTCAATAAAACATAGAAAATACTTTCCATTAAAGTGTAATATCACCAAAAATGAGTATAAAATTTAGGTCTGAAAATGTATATATTTTTGGTGTTTCACGACTCCTATAAAATAAAAACAAAGTCAAAGAAAAGAAAAAATAAAATTGAGATGGAATTTTTGCTATTTAAATTAATGATGTCTCTTGTAAAACTCAAGTCCGGGTGAGACCTAAGTCGTAGTGGACTCATCAATCCAGCTGCTATAAGAGAATATTTAAGTCTAGCCATAATAAAAAGTTAAGGAATCACCTCCCTCATGACACACAAGATAAAATCAAACCACTAACAATCCAAACATCCACCAATCATCAATAAAATTAATTAATCCACACTATAGCAAACACAATACAATGCTAACAATCATAAATATATAGCATATTAAATCAAACAACACTGATAACTATTTGTTGCCTCCCATAAAGCATTTGGTTTAATGTCGTCAGCCCGACAAATGAGACCACTTGGACCAATATTCCATTTATTTAACCTTGATCAATGTCAATTTTTTTCTAGATCTAAAGATTCCTACAAAATCCTCAAATTTTAATTTTTCTTTCAACTCTTCCTTTTTAGATTGATTCATATCATTATTCCTCATATTTCTTGCTAGATCCAACATTCTTCTAATAATTTTCTCAATTTGCATATTAATATCATCCTTAAAATTTATAAGAAATGGATCTTTATACGATATTTCAAGATCTCCCAAATTTTGGATCAGAATATCTCTAGATAACTCGGATACTAGATCAAATTCTTCTAGGTTACTCTTTTGTTCAAGGTTGTATTTCAATTCTTCCCCTTGAGATACTATTATAGGATGTATTGTTGGCTCAATTATCTCATTCATAAAGATAGATATTGCATAAGGAAAATATGTTGAGATTTTCATACCTATTTTATACTATTTTTGATGATATTGCACTTTAAACAAAGGTATTTTTGATGTTTTCTTGCAGGAATGATGAATTAGGGTCATTGGAGCAAAAAAGATGCAAAAAGGAGCGAATTTGGAGCAAAAAAGACCAAAATGTGGAAATTTGAACTAGGCCGCCGACAGCGCCCTCAACCCCGCCGACGGCGAGTTTTTCCCAGTGCTACAAGACAAAATTCTTCATAAGTCCGCTGACGGCGCCCTCGAGGCCGCAGATGGCAAGCTCGGCGGTTATGCCTACTCAAGCTTTGGATAAGGCCAAATTTTGAAGGGATGATTAGGCAACTCTTGGGAAAGCTCATCCACAACTTTAAAAGACTATTTTGACCAAAAATTGGATAGCCTGGAGAAGGGGGGAAAGAATCTAGGGAGTAAAGGAAGTTCTAGAGAGAGTTCTAGAGATTATAAAGGTTCCAATATTGTGAGGAATTCTTTGAGAGATTGTAAGAGAGGAGGGAAAGTGAGAAATTTCTTCCTCCTTGTTACTTCAAAGAGGAATTCTGTGGGTTGTAAAGAAAGGAAGAGATTCAGAGGAACTTCGAGGAGTGTTCTTGGGGAAAATTAGAGATAAATTATTTACTTATTGTAGTTTGTATGACTTTGATTTTATATATAAATTTTGAGTTTTGTTGCGTTTTCCCCATGAGATCTGAGTAGTTTTCTCTGGCTTTCTCCTTGTCTCGAGATTTGTGAAATGGTGATTTGAATTGGTGAAGCCATGAAAATGTTTAAGAAATTGTGATGATCTTTCATTTCGATCTTAATTTTTTTTCAATCTGGTCAACTGATTTGTTAAAATATGTTGAGTTTTACAACTAAAGTGAAGATTACATCCAAGATTCAAGGAGGTCAAAGCCCTTAGAAGTTGGGTGCAAATAAATAGAGAAATAATCTTATAGGGCGTAGAATTGGAGATTTTAGACTGACAGACTAAAATCCCCAATTCGCTCCTATCGTTTGGTTGTTGAAGTGTAGATGTTAGCTCTCAGGTGAGGTGAACGTGAGAGCTCTGAAGTGAGAGCCGGTATCCTCCCAGCCTAGCCGCAGATTCAGAAAACAAGCGTAGGATTAGTCAATGTTCTTTATGCCTGGACCAAAGGGTAAAGAATAGGTATGCTCCTATTTGGCACAATATAAATTGAGCTAATTCACTTTATTCACTATAATTTCTTGACAAGGAGAAGGATGCTTTCTTATATATTGAATATCACAATTAAACCCTCCTTAGTATCATTAGTTATTTAATAGTTATTAAAATTCCCTATTTATTTCAATTATCTATTAGTGATAGATAAGCAAATTGAACTTCATTGTTGTTATTAAAGTATTGCTTTTCTAAAATCTTAGTTCACAGTTCTAAACCACTCCCAGTGGGATTGATATCTAGGACTCCATTAGAGCCCTATATTACTTGAGCGATACGTATACTTACGTTGACAAGTGTGGCTTTACAATTATTGAATATTTATTACGTCTATATTTATCTTATATTTTAAGCATAAGAAGTTGCCGGTCAAGTTTTTAGCACCGTTGTCGGGGAGTGATTGAGTGAGTGAGTCAAATCACGATTAGAGTAACGGACAAATTAGGATTATTATAAAATTTTTACTTTAATTGCAACTTATTTTTATATTTAGTTAATTATATTACTGAGTATTGATTTCAAATTATATGCGTAAATTTGGACCTAAAAATCTTATACCCTACGATTCGGAATTAGAACGCACTGTTAGAAGGATTAGAAGATTAAGAAGAGAACTTAGAAATTATGATACAATAGAAAACAACCAGAACAATCAAGGAATAGAGAATGAACACCAACCTAGACCCCTAAGAGATTATGCAAATCCTACAGCAGATGAAATTCACTTATCTATCCAAAATCTTGATGTAGCTACTAATTTATTTGAGTTTAAACCTGTATTATCCAAATGGTACAAAACAACCAATTCGGAGGTACACCAAATGAAGATCCAAACTTACACCTCGCTAGTTTTTTAGAACTGTGTGCTACTTTTAATTATGACACAGTCTCAAACGATATTGTTAGACTTAGACTTTTTCCTTTTTCACTAAGGGATAAGGCTAAGATGTGGTTAAATTCGTTAGCACCAGGATCTATTAGAACTTGAGGAGAACTCTCACAGAAATTTCTATCTAAATAATTCCCTCCATCCAAAACTGCTAAACTTAGAAATGACATAACATCGTTCTGTCTGATTGATGGAAAGTTAATATATGAAGCTTGGGACAGATTTAAAGATCTTCTTTGGAAATGCCCTCATCATTCGTTATCGGATTGGTTGATAATTCAAACTTTTTATAATAGGTTAGTGAGATCTCTTAGATCGATTATAGATGTTGTGGTTGGTGGTTCGTTAATGTCAAAACCTTTTGATGAGGCTTATTCATTAATAGAAGAGATGGCTACCAACAATTTCAATGGCCCTCTGTACGGGTAAATCCTAAAAGAGTAGCTAGTATCCATGATTTTGATGCAATATCTATGTTAGATTCACAGATTACTGCAATATCAAATAAATTAGATCATTATGGGATGAATTATTCTCCAACATCTCCTATGATGGAAGAGAATTCATCTGGGCAATTTGTAAATGTTCAACCTTCATATGAGAGTTTAAATGTTATTAATAGACCCAACAATCCTTAGTCGAATTATTATAACCCAGGCTGGAAGAATCATCCAAATTTTAATTGGAACAACAATTATTCTACGAATCAACGATGAGCAAACAACCCAGTGAACCAATTAGGAAATTCATCCAACCAAGCAAATGTTAACTATATACCTTCTTATCCTCCAGGATTTAACAGTAATACTCAAATTAAGGAGAAGAAGTTGTCTATGGAAGCGTTGATATTAAACATGGGCCAACAATTACAGAATCAAGGAAATTAATTACAAATTCAAGGAAATCAATTACAAAATCAAGGAACTGCTATTAAGAATATTGAAAACCAATTAGGGCATATCGCTACTACGTTTAGTAACCGAACATTAGGAACTTTTCCAAGTACTATGGAACCAAATCCTAAAGACCAAGAAAAAGAACAAATCAAAGTGATACAATTACGAAGTGGAAAAGAATTGGAAATAAGAATGCAAAAAGAAATAGAAACTGAAAAAGAGAAAGTGGATACCGAAAAACAAAAAGATCATGAGTACCCAGATTTAGAGTATCCATTTACACCAATGAAAATTACTGTGGAGAAACCTCCACCACCGTTTCCTCAAAGATTGAAGCAACACAAATAGAATAAAAAATTTTCAAAATTTTTAGAAATTCTTAAGAAATTAATAGTAAACATTCCCTTCGCAGAAGCTTTAAAGCAAATGCCCAATTATGTGAAATTTATAAAAATATTCTGAACAAGAAAAGGAAGTTTACGGATAATGAAACAGTTGCACTAGCGAAGAGTGTAGTGCAATTATTCAGAAAAAGCTTCTTAAAAAATTAAAAGTTCCTAGCAGTTTCACTATACCGTGTGCTATCGGTGAAAAATTTTATGGAAGAGCTTTATGTGATTTAGGAGCTAGCATTAATCTTATGCCTCTATCAATTTTCAAAAGATTAGGATTAGGAGAAATCTCACCTACTTCTATAACTCTTCAGTTAGCGGATCGTTCAGTTACATATCCTGAGGGAGTTATAGAAGATGTGTTAGTGAAAGTCAATAAATTTATCTT